>JAVQJF010126451.1:0-26085 GCA_036023855.1 Gadopsis marmoratus | reverse complement strand
GCTAGAAAGCGTTGCAGGGGAGAGGGACGTGTGGATAACCCTGCTTAGCCTGTTGCCTCCGCGACCCGGCCCCGGATAAGCGGTGGAAAATGGATGGATGGATGGATGGATGGATGGATGGCTGAACTTATTTGTGATTTTTTGTGTTCATTCTTGTATTACTGCACTCTCTTTTCTTTGTTCAAACTCTTTCTTCTCTGCCTGCTATGATTCACATCTACATCCACAAAATGACTTCTGGTGTTTAAAAATACACTTGGTCTGGGAAAGTCATCTTTATGTGAATAAATGCACTAAAGGTTACGGCTAAAATGACAAAATCATGTAATTACCTGTGATGTTGTAAAAATAACAACACCATTAAGTGACATCTTTATAATGTTTATATAGTGGAGTATTTTTGGGAGGAAACTCTTCCCCCAGGTCTGACCCAAACCTCTGCTGATGACACAGAGGATCTGAACTGCCCACTCACATAAACAAAGGTGAGTCCATTCCAGTTATTGGAAAACATCTCATCATTTGTGCAGGGCCAAAACGTGGAAAATGTGGTGAAAATAGACTGGCCGCTGTCTGTTCCCTCTCTTCACATTTTCCTTTCTTTTATTTGTCCTTTATTTCTCTTACACACGCTATCAAGGTCTTCCCTCTTACTTCTACGTCTCTCCACATACTGTAGATTCTCTCAGTTTCTAATCGGATGGGAAAAGTCCACATTCTGGGCTGTATTTGCTTTGCTTGTGTTCACACATGCCTATTTGGTCAGCTGCCCTGCTGCTGGGTTTCAGATTTTAGAAGTTTAGATGGCAAAACATATCCAACTTTAGCTCAGTGCGATGGACTGTGTGCCTTCCCATCTGGTGTTCAGTGAGATGTTAAGATGTTAACCCAAAGCCATAAAGCCTTGTTTTAGGTGTTTCTTAATGTGTGTGTTCTCATACCAATCAAACCTGTAGTTAATATTTCTATGCAAAAACAACAAGCAACAACACAAGGCTAATGCTAGCACGCATGTGAGTCTGTAAATGTTCATTACACACCAATTTCTTGAATTGATGAAAATGAAAGGAAAGGTAATTTTAAGCCTGATTTACATGATAAAATGCTATCATTTTAACTCGCAAGCAGTTAGCAGTTAGCATATTAATATGCTATCTTTCATCATGTAACATTTAGCATATGTTTCAATTCAGATATTTTTTATATAGCGCCATACCACAACAAAGTTATCTCATTGCACTTGTTCATATAAAGCAGGTCTAGACCAACTCTTTATATATAGACCCAAAATTTCCCACCATGAGCAAGCACTAGGTGACAGTGGCAAGGAAAAACTCCCTTTTAACAGACAGAAACCTCGAGCAGAACTAGGCTCTGGGTGGAGGGTTGAGAGAGAGAGAGCGAGGGTGGGTGGGTAGAGTGAGAGTGAGAGAGCAGGAAGAACCATATGCAGATGTAACGCAATAGTAGTAGCAATGTATATAGTAGCACCATATATATAGTGTTTAATTGTCTATATATAATAGTAATACTAATAACAAGAACAGTAACAATAACAATAATAGCAGCAGCGGCTGCCGAGCAGCAGGCATCCACAGATCAATGCTACCTGTATTTTAACTTACATAAAGATACAGCGCTTTAACAGTAGTCTAAGCTTTAACAGTAGTTTAATTCACCGATTTACACAGCAGACATGGGTGCAACTTGTGGTTCTCCTCTCCACATGTCTCCACTTTAACATGTGGAGAGGAGAAGCCGGAATCCAACCACCAACCATGCATGACAAGTCAGAATGTTGATTTGACTTGCTTTTTCTTTACAAAATATAGGTTGCAATGGGAAGAGACTCAGCTACTAACAAAAATCCTATAGCCTGTCTAAAATCAAGAAATCTGAACATTTATTTTGTATGATTTCTGAGATTAATGGACATTTATTCTCAATTTATTTCAGAGACACTGATTATGCTGGAAAGAGTCAGTTATAAGGCAAATTGTCTATAAAGGTGACAGGTCAACACAGTGAAAACAATATGTTACATCCCTTCATACATCCCAAAAGACATGCAGGTTAGGTCAATTTGAGCCTCTAAATCTGTGTGTTTGGCTGTGTGATTGACTTTGTTCTTTCTCTGTTTTCAGAACATATTTCCAGAATCCATACAATAACCTCAGCCTGTGTTCACAGAACCACAGAGTAAGGTTATTGTAGGTCAGCAGCTCCAGTCAACCACAGAGGCAGGCTTCAGGCCGCGGAATCAGAGGCCCATGTAAGGTCACTTCCTCCCCCAGAAACAGGGCCTCTTGGCTGGGCTTGCTGACTGGGAGTGCCAGGCTCCTCTGCCTGGTAGTCTGTAATTATTGTAGGTTGGTCCAATGGGGGTCAGAGTCCCAGGGAGCCACGTTAGTGTTAGTTCAGATGTAGAGGAACTTCCTCCAAACATGTTTCAAATTAGAGCTGAAACGCACGTGTGTAAACATGTAATCACATGTACAGGAAGACCATGTTTAAGCAAAATATATGCTTACAATTCCGCGTGTACATGGGTGTGGGTGTCGAAATGTGCACATACAAGAAACATTTATGCATTTTTACACGTTCAGACATGTTTCATGTATTTGAGATATGTGTTTTATTTAAACAGAAGGTATTTGTGTGTGTTTTGTTGTTTAGCCTCTGTACTACTCCACCCCAATGACTTTAAAATAAAACAATGACTATGAGGTCTGTTAACTTGTATTTAATGGTGTTAATATCACTATCAGATAAACAGTGGATGACGGGTTAAAATGAATTTTAATAGTACTTAATGATAATTATTTCATTGATTTTCAATTTTTGGAGTTGTTGTTTCCTTGGTATGCTGATAAAAACCAAAATAATTTGATAATGCATATGAAGAGACAGGGTTTAGAAACCTAAATCAGATCAAAACACAAAGCATAAATACAGCATGTATTTAAATGTTCACATCTATACAGTAGTTATACAGTATCATCTGGACTGCCTAATACTCAGTAATAGCATATCGGTATTGAAGAACAGGAAATGGCTCATACACTGGTGACAAAACTGCTGATCTTTACAGAATAGAAATAGAATAGAAAAAAATCACATTATTACTCTTTCTGTCATATTGGTAGAAATGTGCTGACTGGTCATCAAAGGCACAGTTCAGCACTGTCATAGCGGTCAGTGGTAAATGACAAAGCATGTATAATTCCTCAATCTTTTCCGAATCTCACTGATGCGTTCACAACAGGTCTGAAAATGTATAAACCTCCCAAACCATGGGACAGTACAGAAACCAGCCTGGGGTGAATGGGGTTACAGCTGAGTCAGTCTGAACTGTATCGGAGGTTTTACAGTCATTTCCCAGAACACATTGCTTTACAGTAGACAGGGGTGAAGCCAGTAGTGTAAGTCTGAGGGAGAGTTTTATTTAGTCCGAACTCTGCAGGAAACAAGTGAAACAAGAGACAGTCTTGATTAGAGCCTGATATATTGGCTGAGTTTTAGCTTATTACAGATTTATGTATACATATATGCCAGCTGATATATAACAAGAAATTATAGTACAGAAAGATTTATTTGAGGGACCTTATAGTGTCTCTACAAAATTAGCATTCTAAATGCTAACATCAGAATGCTAACATACTCACAGTGACAATGTTAATATGCTGATGATTTGCAGTTATTAGAGGTCCTCCTGAGGGGAACATGAATGTCTGTACCAAATATCATGGCAATCCATCCAATAGCAGTAACGATATTTCACTCCGCAAATGTCAACTTCATGGTGCCACTACAAAAAAAGTCATGAACGCCATTAGGATTCATCCTCTGGGAACCAGTAATGTCTGTACCAAGATTGGTGCCATTCCATCCAGTAGATGTTAAGATATGTCATGGAATAAGTGACAATGTTGACCTGTTGGTAGAAACAAATACAGTAGCCTGTACCTTTTTCTGTGCTGTGTCATACTGTGATTATTGCTATCCAGACAATGGTATCCTTACATGACAAGTGGGCTCGTGGCAAGTGGGGAGCAATTCAATAATTGTTCAATTAATTAGATACTTTATTGTGTTACTTACTATATCCTAATTTAAAATGTATCATAGATTTTACATAAAACATCACTAGGCCAACAGCAAAAGTGGTCATCATAAAATTCTATCCTTATAAATAAGTAAAAACAATAAAATCATCAAAGAAACCTGTTATTTTTGGCTCCTCCTGCACACTCTGGACCTCCTTATGACACTCCTAGCCTGCTATGAATGTGTTAGTGGCTTTAATGAATATTTTTATATTAACATTTTATCACATGATTACTTGTATGTGTAGTGATGAACCACCTAGAATTGTAATAACAAAATCATTTTATTTCAGCTCATTGTCTTGGTTTTCTGGCACACACGTTACTCTTTTGGTTCACTCACATCAGCATTGTATTTCAGTTGCAGTGGAGAAGCTTAGCAATTAGCTGGTGAACATAGTGGAGGATTTTGCAGCAATTAGCCAGATATTTTTCCTCAGGGATTGGAGGAGACCAAAACACTGCTAAAATGAGATTTAATACCTGATTTACATCAGGTGGACACAAACATTACTCCAAATGAATGCTACATTTGCTCTGTCGGCTGGATGTGGGTATACAAAGGAAACTGCCAGCTAGCAAGCTTTCCATATCAGCATTATAATAATAATACATTTTTAATCATTAAAAGGAAGAAAAAAAAGTCCTTGGGGAAAATATCAGACAGCATGTTGTTAGTGGTATTGAAGAATAAGGACCACACCAGCATCTAACCAAACACAAGTGCTGTTTAATGTGCTGCAGCTAAGCATACTGACGTTAGCAGTGTACTTTACCTTTGTGAATGTTTGGATGCTCGTTCAACAAGCTACGGTGCAGGACAAGACCTGTGTTCATGTTTGTAGGTTAGAAGGACACTTTAGCAGGAACTAATGTGAGCTGTTGTTCAAGGTCTGTGGCTCTTGTGTTGTGCTGCTGCCTGGTTCAGTGTGATCGTCTGCTCAGCCTATGAGTGAACGCTGATGTTACTGCTTTATGCTAGATTTGATTGGTTGTTCCAGTAGCTGTCTTCTTAGACCTTATTTCCATACAGTGTTTCGCCATATTATTGCAAACTACAGGCCCCATCATGAAATTTTTTTTCTCAAAGTAAAACACGGACAAGTGAATCACATAGCAAATATGTATGCTGTAGCAGACAAAGAATGCTGTTTAAATTCAGCTGGACTGTAAAGCAGCACCAGTCACGCAACACAGGACCACCAACTGCCAACAACTGAGACTGCATTGCTCTTGTTCTGTCCTTACTGTATATGTTTCTTGCATCCTTTATGTATAATTTTCCCTTCTAACATGAGGATGATGCATACACATGCAAGTGTACGGAAGCCCTCTGTGGTCACATCACAAATTCTTGGGGCCACATTGAGCTACACTGGACATATGAGTTTTTTAGTCTGCATGAGATACTGTGATTATGGCTGCTGTGCTTCCTCTGCCTTTCAGTGGACAGTGCAAAAATGCCAACCCTCAACCTAACCATACTATTGTATGGAGTCTACAAAACCACAAAACATAATTTTATTCATACACAAAGATCATCATTTATTGTTCAGACTAGGGTTGGGCGATACGATGGTATATGCCGTGCACTTGAAGAATCTTTGCCAGAATTTTCGGCCCCATGAAAGAAAACCTGCTGGGCCCCTAACATGGAAATGAAAATGTATGACATTAAAATAACATCCTAAAAATGTGTTTTTAAATGTACTATTGCATTCTGCTGCTCTATACTAAATTGTGCAGATTCTAGTGAGAGCGTCCTGACTGAGATGCATCTCTAGAAATACGATTGGAATCACATATCAAACCACCTCCAAATGTGGCTTGAATACGATTTACATCGCATTTCATTACATTTTTTTGCTGTCAAAACTCAATCTGGATTCTAACTGGATATTTCAAAAAACTGATCTGGACTGGTAGTCTGAACAAGGCTAACTCACACCGCTCTGACACAGATCATTCAGTGGTTGAACTGATCAGGGATCAGATAAACTATACAGACGTTTGGTGTACCCTGTAATTGAACGTATGTGTAGAAATGGCTGGAGCCATTTTCTCTCGACTTTTTCAGTTATTCCCCCTTCAGAAGTCAAATAAAGTTCATGCCCCCCACACGTAAATGGATTTAATTCTTATCAATTAATAACAATATTGAGGGAGCAACAAATAAATAAGGAGTTGATTGAAATAAAGTAAATGATTAAGGTCAGCACAATATCATCAGCAAACTCTTTTTTTGTTTCCCTACATACATCATGTTTTTTCAACCTAGTGCCACTTGATATTTTTCCCCTAGTTATTCATGTCTACAGTGTCTCTACGCCCGGAGCCATTTCTCGTTCAGCAGCATCCGCAGCCGGTTCCCTACCAGCTGCCGTGCCTCCCGTCTGTGCTGAGCTGCAGCCTCCAGTTCCTGTTGCTGAGCTGCAGTCTCCATTACCAGTTCATCTCCAGCTTTGACTTCCAGACTTCCAGTGCGGTTCCAGTCCACCCGTGACAACGTAGACATTTATGAATATATAAAACATTTGTAAAATGTTGGAGTGACAAGGTGCATGACATTACTGTAGTTTGAAATAGATTTGATCTTTCAGCTTGAGCTTGGAAAATTATCTCAGCAACAAAATATGAAACAAAAACCTCATAAAATGATAGTCATGCAGACTGTGTCATGTCTCGTGGCAAATAGTAAAGACACAAGTGACCACATGCACACATGATGCCTAGAACGCACATACCTGCACACGCTCAAACACACACTCTTGATGCACCAAAGCTCGCACACATAACACAAGTCAAACATCTTAAGGTTCCCAAAAACAAATTTGACATTTACAGCTTTCTGCATGTTTTTTTGGGGCATAGACTAATGAAAGAGGATGAGTCTGCTGTCATGTGTCACCGACCACACAGCTGCCCACGCACACACATGCACACACATGCACACACATGCACACACACCACTTAATGTCCTTTTGTATTATTACCACAAGGGGTGAACTTTGAACCACTGAGACAGTGATGCTGTTTAAAACATCTTCACACACACATGCACAGGCAAGCACACCAAGTCACACACTTTCAAGGTCACAAATTGGAGAGTGTGGATTATAGTGGGGATAAATGTGTTCAAAAATACCAAACATGTCTGAATTTTGGGGAAGTATATAAAATGATGACAAGACATCTAGAGTATTTCCATTTGATGGAATGATGCAGCCATTAAAAATAAATAGAGTGTTAGGCTTAAATATTTCCCTCAGTGGAAACATTCACACACAGTTCAATGAAGATCTGGAACAAGGTGATGCAGAAGCTACTGTGTGCGAATGTAATATTGTCAATGTGGGAAAATGTTTTAGGAAGAAAATCAGGATTTTAAAGAAACATGAGATTCTGCAGCTGCCAGTAAGCATCTGTTTAACAAGAAGGGAAGCAACGGGCAATATATGTAATGCCTGAACCTGCCCTGAGCCTGACAGTTAATATAAGCTGAAGCAAATGAAAAAGCTTCCATTCCGTCGAATTCCCCACATGGTTTTCGGTTTTAATGTTACCAGCTTACCAGGTGGCAAAGTTTGTTTGACATCCTCCATCCTTAGCTTAGAATATTTATGTCTTGCTTTCACGTGTTGTCACGTAAATAGCAAACCCCAGCACTGAACATAAGGAAGCACCATGTGGAATAGGCTACCTGAACATCATTTCTACGTTTTTGTCTGGTGTCCACCCTCTACACGACAAGAGTTACAAAGCCAGTGAAACTGACTCAGTAACGTCAGTTAAAGCATAAAAATTATCTAAAGTGAGGAAGTAAGAGTAAGAGGAAAACTGTTATTTGTTCTTTCAAAAGTTACTGAGTCTCACTTTAAATCTCAACATCAAGGTAACAACTTCAAGTTTATTGGCATAATGAGATAAATAAAGTTTTTTTATTTCAAACATACAAAAAATAATTTTAACTCAATTTGCTTCTGTCTGAATGAATGAATGAAACTGTTTTACATTAAAATCTCTATATTTAAAGAGTTTGTAGTAACAACGGTAACACTAATGAAAGCTTCATTAGCTAAGTGTCTAAACTGTGACTTTGTAAAGGTTTAAGTAAAATAGTGATCTTCCATTTCCAGAACAGCCTGTTTAACCACGCGTCTGCTCTGAAGTCAGTGTGGCCAGAAAATGTGATTTGGCAGCTGTTTCTGTTTTATATTGTAGTTAACATAGGCCTACCCATAAACCCCTACATCAGATACTGTAACTCGAGGATTACACATGCCACAAGTTATTGCTATTGTCAAGCATATGAATTTTACATTAACCTTATATACCAAAATAATGTCAAGTCTTACAGCAGTAGTGCCAGTAAAATGTGTCGGTGACCGTCATGAACATTTAGACATGTGGCCAGTAATTCTGACATCCATTTGTTTGCAATTAGGCTAAAAGTTTATTTCAGGAAAGTTTGTGACTTAAAATAATTTCACAAATGTATCCACATTGACATTGTAAGGACAACTTGTAATTATGGCATGTGTGTAGATTTATGTGTGTGTGATTTCTCTGTGCGTGGGAATTTAATAGCAGTTACAGTAAGTGAAGATGCAGCTGACAGCAAAAAGGTTACAGAGGGTTTGAGAGCTTGTAAAGACGTAAATAGAATCACTGGCTCCGCTAAGAGTTCAAGTCGTGGTGTGTGTGTGTGTGTGTGTGTGTGTGTGTCTGAGTGTTAATATTAGACACACCATCAAAACATCTGTGTCATCCTTAACATGGTCATGTGTCTGCGGAAAAACACACAGTAAAACCACCAGGAATGGATGGAATACAAAAATTCTCTAGTTCAAGTGCTGTTAGTTAGCTGAGGTTTCACTCTTTAGATTTTAAGACAGAATCATGCACCAGGTTATTTTTTTAGGCCAAGTTAAGTCTTTTCAGAATAACATTCCTCCTTTTGTTTGCTGGAACTACTTGCTATGCTGTGGCGGAGGGATACTCATTGATAGCTGCATGTAGGGTTTACAAATCTATCTGGCCGCCACAGCAATGGAACTAGTCCTGGCAAAAACAGAGAAGAAATGTATATATAGAATATTTGTAGGAAATGTAATGACTGAAAAAAATACACTTGAGTTAGCTAACTCATTCTATCTGATATCACCCAGGCTTTTGCCATCTCGTACTTGAGCTAATTAAGACTTTTGTCATCAAAATCTTTTAAGTAACTTGGATTTTAGTTAGATCTTCCACTAACTCACATTTCATGCTAACTCATACTTAGGTAGCTCTGACTTTTACAAATTGTTTTACTGCACACTTTTGCAAACTGAAACTTTTGCTAACTCAGACACATTTAACATTCAGCTAAAGGTAATTTGATTTGACAAAATTCTGTCAGAGTGAGAGGTAATAGAGGTAAATGGAGGAAAGACATACAGGACTCAATGCTACGTTGTACACCATGAAGAGACAGTGTCAGATAAATGTGAAACTTGTGCTAATAGGTTGTAGGAAATTAAGTGTAGAAAGAGAGACTAAAGGACAAGGTGGTAGATATGGGACGGGAGGAGGGCATCAATGGGTTAGACACAGTGCCTTAAATATTTAAATGAAATACAACTTCTTTATAAAGTCATGATGCTACACGTTCCGGTACAGGTGGCAGCATGCACCTTTATCGTTGGTTTGTCGTCCACCAGTAAAACCAAAGCTGAGTCTCTGTGGTGCTGAACCGCTGAAAGACATCAGTGTCAGAAGATATAGGAATGCAGGATCGGGGCAGACGGGTGGTGGGCTAGCCAGCTCAGGACCAGCAGGACGCACGCTCACAAACCCAAGGCCGGAGTGCAGACCTTTTACTCGCAGGCAGGGATGCAGACTGGAGGCTAGCGGGCTTGAGTAGATGAGTATTTATAAAGTCCTCTGCCCACCCATGCACCAATTTCTCCTGCCAAGGCTTTGAAGACACCTCCTGGCATGACAATGACAAGGCAAGTGAGGAAAGGGAGGCACCTTTTTCCTCACTACTGGAGGTATTTCCAGTCAACATTTTAAGTCACCTAACTTAGTTCTGCAGAAAACAATCCACCTGCTGGGTCCATGGCTGGTCAGTTCATGCTGTCAAGAGGGTATGCAAGAGTGGCAACAGGGGAAAGACCCAGGGGAAAGACAGAGGAGGCAGCATGATGACTTCAGTGGTTTAATAGACGCATTTGAGATGACCCAGGCCTGCACAGAGTTGCCACAAAATGCATGCCGGTTAGATTATTACCTAACTTCCTCTGACATCATGCTCATGTGGGCAACGATAACCTAAGATCGAGGCGGCTGCAGCTTTCAGAGGCAGGTGCCTCAGCCAGTGAGTGACTGATAAGGGAGAACAGTTGAGCAGGTGAATGTGGAAGCTTGGTCTGAAGCCTGAGGGCATCTGGTGGACAGGTAGGGAGTGGCAATAAATTGTTTTGAGGAAGTGGGAACCGCTGCGTAGATGGGTGGGGCAGTCAGGTGATGAGGAAAGGATGGAAAGTCCGAGGGCATCTGGTGGATGACTGGAAATTGGTCAAGGGGCCTTGGGAATAGGGAATGCGGCTGTAGAGAATGGGCCAAGAGACAGACTGCACTGTGTAAAATTAGAAATGAAATTAGAGACATTTTATGGACAGTGATTTTGACACCGGTGATGGCAGGTGGAAACAGCGGCCGTGAAGATTTATATTATTCTTGGACACACACTATATGATTTACTATCATGCATTTATTTATGATATCTGCATAACACCTGCAAGAATCCTTGTATTAATTTTTAAATCATGTTTTTAATGACAGCAGAGAGGTCAAGGAGAGAGAGTTATTTCTGAAAAACACCATCTATAATAAAACATATTTGCCAAAACTAAGTTTATGTCTCTCTCTCGTCGGCTCAGACTTCTCAAAACAAATTACTTGGTAATGACATAAAAGCAGGCGCTGCTCTTTTTTCATCCTCTTCTTCTAGGAATTGCCTGAAGGATGTAAACACACTGAAGCTCAGCCCACTCACTTTGGTTTCTGAGGGCTGGTTCGCAGCTGCTGTTTGTGTTCTAAATGTTCCCCCTTTCTGTCTGCGTGCCGTCTTGGTCACATGCTAACTGTTGTAACAGGTTTAATAACTGCTTTGATTTGTAGGGAAATTGCTGTTGCAGAGTGTAGAAATCATGCAGTTTAACACCAAACCATGGCTGCTGATGAGAAATGAGTGACACTGTACACTTTAAGAAATTTTCAAGAAATTAATAAAAGCACAAAACGTTAAAAGAAAAAACAACTGGTAACAGACAGTATTTATTTTAGTACAGTACTAAAGATACTGAATGATGATTGTATTTTAGTCACTCTCACCCCTCTTGTCAGCGTCATTGTCAACCACAGAAGGCTGCCGTTTTCAGTGTTCTCTGTTTCACCTGCTCAGCACCAAACAGCAGACAGACAGAATTAGCAACTAGCTGATTAACATAGTGGAGCATTTAGTAGCTACAGAATCAGACTTTTTTATTATGAGTTGGTGGAGATCACACCAGATTAAAAGGAGAGTGAATATTGGACTTAAATTCATCAGGTGGTCAGAAGCAGGATTTCATATTAATGCTAATGTGCTGGATGTGTCTTGCAATTATGTTCACCATATTATATATTAAAAGAGTGATAAGATGTCAGTGTTATGTCTACAGCTTGTTTCTGCTAACCATTTCAAATAGGGGGGCCAGTCTGGGGCCACATGCGATTTTAGGGGTGCCAAATATTTTAAGCACAACTGTTACCTACCACCACCCATATAGGTTTGGTTCTCCAAAAGACTGACAATACACATATAACAAAAAATACTCACTCAGTGGTAATGTACATTTTAAATATCACTGCCCATAAATAATTGCAATTTCCTCTTGCTGGGCATAAATGTGGGATGAAAAAACAAACAAAACAACAGCTTATAACTACAACCGCTTTATTCTGCGTTTTTTTGAGGTTTCTTGAAAAGCTGTAAAAAATATCCTTCATATTTAAGGCCTTTGCCCAATACTTACGCAATACGCACAAGTAAGTCAATCTCTCATCTGCCATCTATGTTGACCGATCACACATGTTGAAAAAAATTCCTGCCTAATGATTACCATAATGGTAACATACTACAAACATGTTTCCATGATAATTAGTGTCCCAAAAGCATGTGTATGTGCTTGTAATCTCTTCAGATTGCTTTTCAAAACCCTTGCATGCGCCTGTTCTTTGAACTAGCAAGAAAACCAACATTCCATAGTCAAATCAGTTGCCATTTTCTTGCTGGTATCAAACATAGATATATAATAGTCTATTAAATATCTATGGTAAAAATGTTGAAAAGCAGAAATTAACATCATGATATATGTTATACCACGAAATTACACATTCGAGAAAGTGTTGGTCTACCAGTGAATGTGTATAAACATTACAATAGATTCATTTAGTCAAGGCAAATTTTACATTTTATATTACAGAATAACATTAAAATGCAATGGCAATTTCATGAAAATCATTGGCAAGTCCTGCCCCTACTCTCCCTCTGATTGGCTAACCCTAACCTTAAGGCACAGAGGCAAAGAGCACTAGCCAATCAGAGGCAGAGTTGCCCAGACCAAAAAAATCAGTTGTTACAGGTCAGTTTTCTGCCAAACTATCAAGACCTATCACACTGCAGCAGACTGAGATGCAAATGGAGCAAGGGCTTCCAAATTCTAGAGATATATTACTATTGCTTGATGTGTCAGCAATCACAGGTTTGGTTCTCTATTCACTTTCTCATTTTGAAGTCAACAGTTCTCACAAACACAGCAGGTAAATCATTGGATGGCGTGTCAGTGCTGACCTGAGCCCTTTGCACATGCCCCACAAACATCGATTTGGTCATTTGCTGGACAACAGGTTTCACGATATTGTGGTCAAAAGTGTGCTACATTGGTTTCATTTTACATTGGACATTTTGTAAACATCTAGGTTACATATTAGCACGTTTTCAACAGCTTTTCAATGAATACATTTCAATATGTAGTTAGGACCTGCCACACACTGAAATATCATCAGTCGCTGTAGAAAGCTGCTGATCCCAGAGTGAGACACTTGTGATTTTGGGACTCTGATCTCACAAGCACACTGTATCAGCTGTGATGCTTTTGACATTTTAACAGTCAGCGTCACACTTGCCACAGTGAAAATCCACATTTACTACCTTGCAGCGGTCAGTTTTATGGCAGATATTACATATAAACCCTGTTTATTAGAAATTAATGATTTAGTTGGGGGCTGGAAGGAAATCTCCTGTAAATATAGAAGAAGTTTGGGGTCACTTTGGAATGGAAAGTAAAGACATTTGAGAATCAAATGTTTATGGGGAGTGAGTGCATGAGACAACAGTCTATACATAGCTTTTAAATTAGGGAAAGCACATGAGTTTTTTCTGGTTTATTTAATGGTTTAAGTCATTTAAGGCTGTGTGGCCACTGAGTACATTACAGCAAAAACACTGGATGGGTTTTTTTTTCCAGTGGAAAAATGACAGGCACATATAAAATAAACTCATTATACCACAGTTTCTGCTTCAGGGAATCTTCCTTACATCCACCATCTATACCTGCTTGTCCTGTGCAAAGGGGGGACGGGAGTCTATCCCAGCTCACATTGGGCGAGAGGTGCGGCACACCTAGACCCATCCAGAATAGATTTATTGCCAAGTAGATTATAACATACAAGGAATTTGCTTTCGTATGTTGGTGCACAAATAAACATAATAGAAAAAGTAAAACATATATAAAATTGAAGCAAATAAATAGCAAGTACTGTAAAAAGGCTGAAGGTGAAGTTGGAAAGAAACTGACATGGCAATGGCATGAGGTTTTGAATTCATATCTGGATTTCCTGATATGACTGTAGGTGCCAGTCAGAGCTTTAAGTTTTCCCGTGTCACGTCCCTGTCTGTGTGCCTGTGTTTCCCTCCCTGGTGTGGTTCCCTCCTTATTTGATTATGCTTCCTGCCTCGTTAGTCTCCCTCTGATGTTGATCCCTTTCACCTGTTCCCAGTGTTCACCTGTGTCTGTTTCCCTCGTTAGTCCTGTGTATTTAAGTGTGTTCAGTTTTGTGTGTCCTTGTGGTGTCATAGTTAATGTCTGAGTGGGTCCTGCGTGTGAGTTCCGTGTGTGCTTCGTCTCGACGTGTGTGGATTTATCCGTTGTTCAGAGTCTGGCTTACCCCTTTTGTAAGTCCACTTTTTGTTATAGCTTCAATAAAGAACATTATGCTTTCTGGCTGTGTGCGCTTGGGTCCTCCACCCACACCCGGTCGTGACAGGTTCTTCCTGGTGCACGACAACGCCCGGCCTCAAGTGGCGAGGGTATGCAGGCAGTTCCTGGAGGATGAAGGAATTGATGCCATGGACTGGCCCCCACGCTCGCCCACGATGTGGCATCCTTTCGTTGTGTTTTCAAAGTGTTCCTTTAATTTTTTTGAGCAGTATATAATGTACATATGTACTATGATATATTACTATAGGGACTGTGTTCTGATGGTGAAGAACCAGACAGGCTGGTACAGAAATACAGCAGGCATCTTCATCCATCTGACAGTAATTCTGCTTTAACCTCGCTATATACAGGTTTTGTTACAGTCAACTCACTGCAGGTCTATTTTCTTTCTCCCTCCCCACAACACACAGAACTGGTGGAAAAAAAAAGACGGGTTTTTCCAACAGTAGCTACCCGTTTATTTTGTCGGTTTGGAGAACAATAGATAGGAACCTGTGGCTAACGTAGTGAGTGCCACAATGATACTGTATCACACACCGCAGTGTGGCTGTGTATGACACGAGGCTGGCTTGTTGTTATAAGAGATTAAACTGTGTCCTTTACTGTCCAAAGGAAATTGCAGACTCAGTGTAACCAGGTCACTGAGATGCAAATTCAACGCGTTTACCTGAGGAGAGCTGGTATTGCATCCTGACAATGCAGCTAGTTTGGCTATAGACTTTAGTCTTGTTTGACCTGCGAATCACCAGTGCTATGGGGAAAAGTTGGTTATGCTGCAAGATTTTCAAAATATCACTTGTAGGTGTTTAGTGGTGTATTCCTTTAAAGTGTGTATTATGTAATTCTAATGACCATGCTCTCATTACACCGATTGGGCATCAATCAATGGAAGCATTGCTATCTTGATAAAACTTAACAAAACCATTAAAATAATGTTTCAGAGTTACAATTTTCTCTCCTCCTCTCCTGTCTTCCAACTATTTTCCTCTTTTTATGTCATCTTTTTTCATGTTTTCTCTTCTTTCGTTTTCTGTCATTTCCACTGAGTAACTGTCTGACCTGAGCGGAGAGTCTAACCACAACATGACCACAGCCGTCCATCTTCAGGGACAAAAATACCCTATGCAGCCCTTCTGCAGCCACACCCTCTGCAGCTATAGTACAGATTAGACAGGCGCTTGTGGGCTACACAACTAGGCTGCTTTTAGTCCAAAATACATAGAAGTACCAATGCCAACTAGCAATGACAAAACAGGTAACTTGATCTAGCTTCTCCTTGTCCTGAAAGTGAATATTTATATATAAGTCTTGTCTTGGACAAAGATTCACAAATGGTACTAAAAACACAGTTATATAACCAAAAACACATTTGTTTGGTCGGGTTCAGGAGCGTCAATAACATATTAACCAACATATTTCTTTGTTTTATTGACACCACAGTGTTTTTTTTCCCTTTTTGGTGCAACAAGAAATTTAAGGCTTGTTTTACCATGCTGCTTGTTAAATATTATTGGTGAGTAGTACCCCAAAACACTGACCAACACCCTACCAGACTGCAGCCAACATGACCAGAAAACACTGGTCCGGCTCGTGGTGATGCATGAGCTGAATGTCATTCACAAGACGTTTCCCTGGCAGTACAACCAGTCAGCATGCTTGCTGGCACCGGTGCCGCCCACCACAGTAGTCTCCACTGAATGGTAAAGTCCTTCTCAACTAAAACAAAGTTTTCCACCCAAGAACCCCTGAGGATGCTCTCAAACACACAGCAGTGACAAACCACCTTGATAGGACTGGCTGAATCCCGCTTATCTGCATTCAAGCACTGATGTAAGCTGTTCAAGCTGTACCAAAGGATGAGGAGGGCATGAGCAGTCTAATAATCAATCTTGTTAACAAAAGACAGTGGCTTTGGGGGAACATATAGGTAAAAATCAGGTCTCAGTGGAGGTTTTTGAAAATAAATCTGAAAACTAAAGCTTCTCTGGCCCTCTTTCTATCTTTCAGTCAAGAAGAAATGCACCAAGTCCCACTTGACACCTGGTATTCTCAAGCAATCTGTATCTAAATATCTTATCTGAATACAGAAAAGATGCATGTGCAGGTGTAAATGAAATGCGAACGCAATCGAATTGACCATACCATATATTGATCAAAAACAAGACTGAACAGTCTACAGATATGCTAGCAGCTCTGTAACACTCAGGCCAAGTGCTGCTTATAGCTAAATGCTAATGTCAGCATGCTAGCATGTTCCCAATGACATTGCTAACTTGCTAATGCTAAGCAGGTATAATGCTTACCATGTTAGTTTAGCAAGTAACATGCGCTACTTTGCTCTAAACACAAAACATACCTTAAGCTGATGTGAATGTCATCCATTTTTGAAGGGATTTGGCCATAAACTGAAATGTCTGTACAATACTTCTCAAAAAGTACAGATATTTCTCAAAAAGCCAAACATATCAACATGCTTGTGGCGCTAGGAAACGTCAGGGGATCGTTGACTGTTCACTGTGCTTGTGTCCTCAGTACATCACCAGTTCCTCACAGTGACCTTTAAAAAATCAAAAGCTCTATAAAATGGATGTTGGATATTCTCCCATGTCTAAGTCATTCAATGGTCTAAGCGCCCATGTGGCGCAATACAAAAATACTCTGAGATCAATTCTTCCTTGTTGGTGGTCCAGTTCGTCACATCGGATCATCTACTTAGAACTTAGAGTAAATGTGTGGGTCTTACTTCCTCCTGGCTTGCAGTCTCTTTTTGGGTTTAATTTATTATTCCCAAAGTGACTTGTTGACTCACTAGACTGCTGACATTGGCTCACCATCTTCAAGCATCACAGCAAAGCCTCTAATGAACTTATCCATTACTGTTCTTTCCACACTCGCCACATCAGAATCATTGGTCATTCAGCATCGTAAAATGTGGGCTTTGCCAGAGGTCACAGAGGTCACAAGGAATCATGGGTTGTAAACATATTTACTTACTAAATCTCCTTTTTCATGGTTGTTCTTTAAAGGGAGCTTGATGGGCATGGCCATTGAGAAACACACCAATCACAAGATGAGCACCTTTATGCTCCCATCCAAAATAAATCTCTCATCAGCTGTGCTTTCTACTCCTGCTGTGCCACATCTAGACTGAGGGCTGGATCATACCAACATTATGGCCAAAACATTTCACGCAAATTCTGTAATCAGTGGATTCACAATGGCAGTGAAGTAAATCTTTGTGGTGCATTTGTTATTAATTTAAATTTGCTTAGCTGATACTGATAGAGCCAATTAAAGCCATGTTTATGAAAAATGATGCTGTTCCTCAGTGCTCTGAGCAGCCCAACAGGTCCTACGTTTAGCCTTTTGGCTCATTAGCTGAACAGAAGACAAGTTTTTGCCAGATTGTTAATGTAGCAATAAAGCAATCTAATTATAATTTTCTGTTTATTTCTCTGCTTCAGAATGGAACCCTGACATTATTTCTCAGTAATTCCAAAAACACTTGTATTTCTGCATTTGGGCTCAAAGCTCCTGTGTTGGAGGGCTATTGTACTGTGATAACACTCAAATTTTATCAAGCTAAAATTTACATTTTTCAACATACAGGTGGTGGACACGTTATTAAATATTAACATTGATGCAGGTTTTACTGGACAACATTTATTTTGTGAGTGTGTTATAATGTTAAGATATTGGAATGAAGCTTAACCACAGCCAATGCTTTTAATACCTTACATTAAAATACAGGTCTGTGAGAAATGAATTATAGCCTCAGAAAATACCATAAAGTTGAACCAGCACCTCTCTGACACAATTTCAACAAAATAATGAATATTCAAAGATTTAAAAAGGTAGGCATTTTTACAGGGCTATTGTATTGAATTGGATTGTAAGGGTTGATTACCTTCCTGTTTAATAAGGTCTGTCAACAAGTATACGGATATTTATGAAAACAAATATTTTCCTCTATGCTTTGGCCTCTCATCTACATGCAAACAGAGTTTTAGGGTGCTAAAATTGAGGTTTTTGAAAACTTCAGTCAACACCTCAATTCACACATGCCCATTGTCACTTTGTTCTCAGCACTGCTAGGTCTAAGTCATAATAATGTAACCTCAGCCTCAGTGTGCTCGGTTTAATGGTCGTCTGAAATGATGGCTACTGCTTACTGTTGCTGTTAACGCACCTGCTTGTTTGAGCTTTTGCAATAATTTTTTTTGCATTTTCATTAGGACGGAGATGTTTTGTAAAATGAATGTGGTGTGGACAGAATTCTATTTCAAAAGGAGAGGAAAAATATCAGTCTTCAAAAAAATATCTTCATACAAGTAGACAAGACCTAAAGCTCTGACCCTGTCTTGCTACTGCATACACATCTTATGGTTGTGCACAGTCAGATAGCATTCACACTCTACAGTTAAACTGTGCATACAAACACAGACGCTGATAAAATTTTAATGAGACACACAAACACAAAAAGTGTGAAGTGATATCAGTGCTCTTACTCTCAGTGTAATCTGGTTAAGTGTATTTGTTTTCACGAAACCTCTGACTTAATATCCGCCTACAAGACCAGGATTAGCTGCTGGGTCTCATCCCATTTTGATCTAACCCTTCAAGCCTGCAGCAAATTAAACCACAAACTCTCAGGAAACAGGAGTGACTTAAATGTCTAAAAAAATAATGGCTGTGGCGCTTGCTAATGAGTTAGGAACAAACTCCAAACATGACTAATATGCATTAAAAATAATGGTCATGCTGCTTGCTAATGGGTGACATAAGTCTATAAGCCAGCAGCCAAAGAAACCACACAATGATCTTGATCCTTGCTATGATTTAATAACTGAAAGAAGAAACTTTGTGATAAAAGTGACAATGTTTTGGGGCTGGGTTAAATATTATACCATTACTGTCTCTCCCAGAGAGAATTCCCACCAACTGCAAAATCTTCGGAGCATTTTTGGCATCTTTTCGGTCACAGTTTTACTGCACATTTACTGTACAGTTCAGTCTCAGCGGTCTCATTAACCAGCAAACAAGCTCTGACCAAACCACTGTGTGCTACCTGACCAGCACCAAACAGTCAGAGACAGTTAGCAACTAGCTAATGAAGAAAGTAGATCATTTAGCAGCTAAAGAGCCTGGGATTTTTGTTGGTTTAGACCAAACCAGAGCTAAAAGGAGAGTGAATATTGGCGATAAATCATTTACATAATTTTTGTAAGCAAAACTTACAAAGCATTCGCTGGTTCCAGCCTCGGTGATGTGAGACTTGTTGCTTTCTATGTTTAATATTATACTAAACTGAATATCTTTGGATTTTGGACTGTACATCTGACAAAACAAGCAATTGTAAATACCTCGCTCTGGGCTCTGTGTACTTGTGATAGGCATTTTTCACAATTTTCTGACATTTTGAAGACCAAACTAGTAATCAATTCATAAAAAAAGAAGAATTGACATTAATATAAATCCTTTTAATAATGCCAGTATCATCTGTAGATAATAATAATGCAGACCTAAAGTCATCCATCATGTTTCTGAAACAACATCACACACTGTAGAAAGGGTTGCATTTAGTCAAAAAGGGGTGTTGCACAATGCCCACGTTTATAGGGACCTGGAGTTGAAAGCAACCTAAATCCATCTCCACCCTAACTATATCCAGAATGCTATGAATTACATCCTCAGACTACAAAATCAACAAAAGACACAATATCTCGTTTGAGACGCAGGCCAAACCAAACAGAGCTCTGAGCAGAGATTGTCTGAGCTAATGGTAATGATTGTGACATGAGAGTGTCAGTAATCAAGTGGAATATAGAGCTTTACATGTTGGCAGACTTTACTATGTTATGCTATCCTCATCCCCATCAACCCCTACATCCAACACACACGCTTTCTCCTCAGGCATAATTAGAAGAGGCATGTCTGAGAAAGGCTGTTAGGGAACCACCCTGAGCTCCTCACTCAGACAGGAAGATTGATGTATATTTCACACCAGTAATTCTGATGCTACTCTGCTCTGTGTCTCTGTGCATTAAACTGATGCAGATCCCGGTGTAAAAACACAGAAAATATATACCCCAAATAGACCCCACCTTCTGTTGGGGTCTATTTTCTTTAAAGCAAAGATTCACCGGAGCAGGAGAAATCCCATGCAGTTTCTATATTTAGAGGACTGTCAGAAGTCAGGGTAGTACTCTCCTGGGGAAAATGAATGCAAGAGAAGTGACAGAAAATGGAAGATGAGCTGAGAAAAACTAATGAAAACAGTGAAGGATCATTATGTGAAAGAGAAGTAGAGCCATCCGAAGGAACATTTGAAACAGGATAATATTTATTATGATGATAATGTGATGAATTGTGAGACAGACGAAATGCAGAAACCTTTTTTCAGACATTAAAGAAAATGGCCAACGCAAACGCATTGCCAGGAAAACTGCAAATAAACGTGTCTCTTGACAAAAGGCAAAATTGGAACACAAGACAGACTTCCTGGCACAGTGTCTAACCATACATTATTAAAGCAGCCTGAAAGAATCAAGTCATAAAGTGAATAAATCATGACGTACATGAAGCATGTGACTTGAATGACCACTGAAACTTCAGCTCCACTGGAGAGACAAAAAATAGTGGCAGACAAAAACATCACACATGTGTAGGCAGATGAAGAGACTGTTATGTTCCTTCAATTAGTACATGGAACAACCAAAAATGCCATATTTCCCTAATGTTTTTCACACAGCTCTCCATCATTTGAGGTTTGGGTAGAGCTCTTTTCATATTGTTACGCCCTCTTCTTCTGCAATGGTTGGCATTCAACTGGAGAATTATCCCCACCAACTCGAATAACAGTCATTCGTCATTTTCTTTTGACAATTTTCCAGAAATCCAATTAAAACTTGCACTAAATTTGGATAGAATCTTTACTACAGCGTGTGAATCTAGACACAAGTATATATATATGGAAGTGGCTAAAGAGGGAATCAGGGGCAGGAGAGTAATGGGGAGCAGGTGTGGATAATCAATGAGAGACATGAGGGCAGGAACTGAACAGACCAGACAGGCAAGGATTTCAAAATGAAGCAGGAACACAGACAATAACCATGGGATGTAACAAAACTTGCTAAAAGCCATGTTACAGTTCACTGCGTCACACTCAAGAAGACAATTTTACAAATAATCTGCTCCGGAATTGTGAACACACTCAAATGACAAGATCTCGCACTCCGTGACATTATTAAGATTTTCTAGCCGAAATCAAATCAAGTCACCAATGCAGAACTGATCTTGTGAGGAGCTGCCAACAGGCCTGATGCTCATGTTAGTTTATTTCAAGACTCTTGACAGTGTTGGTTCACTCAGTTTGTGTTGGACTTCAGATAACCCTCTGTATGAAGAATTCCTGCATTAAAATTTTTTATTGCAGAACTCTCACCCAGATCCAGTGGATCGCTTTATGCAGCGTGCACACAGCTGTACGGGTCTATATACAGACTGTACAGTTGGGATTGGCAGGAAACTCAGTGGCCTGGTTTCAGTGCCAAACTTCTGTAGAAAAAAGTGCATCTGTAATTAGTGTAAGACAACCTGCTGTAATGTCAGAGTGAAACGAAAAGAGAAAACTACACTCTGGAACCGAAAAGATTGAGGTATTTATAGAGAAGTTATTGTAGCTAAAACTGAAACAAAATCTACATGGGAAAGTTAGTCAACAGAAGCACAAACAAAAAACTGAAAATAAACTTTAAAACATGTATCTTAGTAAAAACTGAAAACTGAACCTGGACTCTTGTAATTAATTGGCTGTCCAATTATATATATTATGATTACATAATATCACTTAGATCCTCGGCATTACATTGCTCCATACAATAATTATATTAGTCCTCATTATTTGCAGGCTGAATTCTAATGTGTTTTTGTCCTCACTCGGTGACTGCAAATGGCCCCATCGCTGGTTCATAATGAAAAGACATGAAGGCTTCTGAGGGACATGTTTTGTTTCTTTTTCCTTGCTTTGTACCTGTGTGTCACCTTCTGCCTGCCCAATTTTGTAATATTGTAATAGTGGGTAAAAGCAATTAAACTGGCTCATCAGATAGTAACATTTTATCAGGTATTTTTTATCAGGACACTCCTTGTAAATTGTGAATGAATGAATGTATGAAACAAACTGTGATATGTTACTCTCACTCTGACTCATGTAATTCTGCTCTCTTATTAGGACCTGCAGGTCAAAACTGTAAATAGAAACTCAGGGAGGAAACCAAACGCCTGTTCCAATCCTGTTCCCCGCTGATTATAAACCCGTAAAGCACCAGTCATGTTCCTCCACATGACAATTAGTCTGCACCACTGCTGACAAACTGAAGGACAATACAGCATCTTTCACCAAACCAGCATCTCTATGCAAACACTGCCATTTAGGCAAAGGTTGTTACCACTAACATTTACGTTCTTTGGTCCGATCTAATGTTGACTTTATTACAGTTGTCATTTTTAGTCTGTTTAGGTTCAGAGCCTACAACCAAACCAGGACTGGTAACAGAGGTCACATGATGCAATCATTTATCGGACAGAGTTGGGTGATCTGTCATCCTGCCTTTTTTGTTTTTTTTGTGTTATTTTTTTTATTTTATTTTGGCAATAGGAGAGTCAAAACGACTCCAATGTTCTGTAGCATGTGTTGGACTGAGCATGTTGCTTTTGAAGAAGACACAGTTGAATGTTAGCATCAGTCTAAATTTTATTTTTCTTCTCATCAGTGTTCTGGGGAGGAAGCATTTATCTTATTGGCTGTTATTTGTCAAACTCAATCTCCACCAACCCCAATATGTTGGGGTTTGAGGATGTTCCATGTAGTTTAATCAGATTGTGTTCTTAATAGCACCACATTTAAATTCAGTTCAATTCAGTTTTATTTATATAGCGCTATATCATAACAGAGTTATCTCATAGCACTTGTTGATATAGAGCAAGTCTAAACCAACTCTATATGTATAGACCCAACATTTCCACCATGAGAAGCGCTAGGCGACAGTGGCATGGAAAACCTGCCTTTTAACAGGCAGAAACCTCAAGCAGAACTAGGCTCAGGGTGGGCGGTCATCTGCCTCGACCGGTTGGGTAGAGAGAGAAAAAAGAGGGGGGGGTAGAGTGAGTGCACGATGAAAGAGAACAAACAGTAGCACAGTACAATTCCACATACAGAAGATGCAATGCAATGGCAGCTACAATGTTACTGATGTTAAAATAAACAACCACCGGGACCACTCTTGCACTGGGACTTGCATTTTTAGCCGTCTAAGTGCTGTCTCATCATTCTCACCAAACCAGAGTTCAAATCAGCGGTGCAGAGCACAATGGACATCAGTGTGGCAAACGCAGTCAACAGTACTGCATGCACCAGGTAAAAGTGTTCTGCAGCAATTGTCCTCTGCCTTCAAGCTTTTGTAAAACAGCTCATTTCAAGGCTGTAAAAGCCCCTTTAGTTTCAACACTGGACTGCTCTAATTAAGTGTTGCCAAAAAGGACAGCTCACAAGACTGTAAGAAAAAGCACAGGTGTTTTTGTTATCCTTAATAATACAAATATAAAAAGTATTATTCTGGGCCACCTGGAATATCTTTTTAGATGTTTTCAAATGACCTTGTGATGTGTGTTGACATGACTTGTCACACATGATCCTTAAAACGCAAATGCTGCTGGTTCCAGGAAGTGAGACATTGCGGCCAAACCAGATACAGGAAGTGAATGGCCACCCTGTCATGGAGGAAACTGGGGGTGGAAACTAAGAATACTGCAGACCTGTATATGTGTGTGTGTGTGTGTGTGTGTGTGTGTGTGTGTGTGTGTGTGTGTGCGTGATTTGTGAACCTGTGGTCTGCAAGAAAAGAATCACATCAGGAAGCGATAAAAACTCTGAAAGAGCAATTTTATCTTTTGGTTTTTCAAAAACATGTTTTACTTCAAGGCGTTTGTTCCTGTCTTGCTCTTATTGGTCTTATTGGTTATTTTATACTTACATAAAACTATGTGTGCTTTAAAATTAGCAAAAACATCCCAGATGAATTGCTTCTTGGGTTGCCAGGTTTGGGCCTCGTTCTGCTCAGTGTTGGAGGCCGTCTCAGAGAGCAGAATGTTTTTACTTAAGAGCTTTCCACCAGATTAACTGTATTATTCTTACTGAGAGGCTGTTATACACGGCGGATAGGCAAACCCAGCCACATAAAGCCAGATCCTTGTCTGTTTCACAATGTATTTATTTCCTGCCTCAACAACCGCGGCTTATCCAGACTTTGTTTATGAAATATGCAATATCCAGGCGGAAAGATCCAAACTGTGGCCGGTTTCACCATCGTTTTGGCTCTTTCAGTAAAACAAAAGATAATTAGGTTTAAAGCACTCGTTGTTATGACTGAAAAGATCCAGAGAGCGCTTGATGTTGATTTCTGGAAAGGATTAGTTTTTGTTTGTTTATTGTCTGTGACTCTTACTGTTTGTCTGCTTCTTTTCTTCTCTTTCTCTTTTAGTTTTCAGTTTCTGTTTGCTTCTCTGCGTGTCTGTCGTCATCTTCTTTCTGCTCGTCTCTTTCTTGCTCTTTCATCACAGAGTTACACATACAGAACCCATTTATACCTGATATTAACCTACAGTCTGTATCTGGCTACGTTATTTGGATAATGGCATCTGAACACAGGGCCTTTGCATTTACACCTGTTAATAAAAAACACATGCAGACAGCCATTGCCAACTAGGCTACCTATACTGTAAGCAGGTAATCAGTGCCAGTGAAGAAGCTTTGGTGTATGCATCCAGTGAGGAACTTTCATTTCAATATATGAGCCGTCTTTTATTCATTACCTCTAATGGTATTTCTGAATGCTGTATCCGGTCCTACTTAACACGTCCATAATCACATTGTAGGGGGGGCTCCGCTTCTCATAGAAAATGAATGGGAGACATCAGCAAGAGGAAGAGGAGGTGCTTACAAGCAGTGAGTACTGGTGACCCTCAGCAGGCTTGTTCGGAAGTTGCCCAATCAGAGCAAAGTGGGCTTTTACGTTTGTTTGTTTTTTAAGTCCATCATTCAAAGCTTCTCTGTTGGAGTCCCAGAATAAAAATATAGAACTGCAAATGAGCATCAGAGGTCCTCTTTAACTAGCAGAATAGATGCCATACCGCATCAGTTTCAACTCTTTTCTCATCGTTCTGGTCTTGTCCTCACAGAAATACAAAAACACACATATTTACACTTGCATCACATGCACACATACACGGTCTGGGAAATTGCTTATCCTAGCGGGTTTTGCACTCCTCTCATTTATGTCTTGTTCCACTGTCTGCCAGCCAGTGTTCCACTACATTTAGTGGATGCGGACCGCCTGCTGCTGCTACTGTTATTATTAGTGTAGCTGTTGTTGTGCTGCTAATACTATTGGTTGTTTATTTTAACGTCAGTAACATTGTAGCTGCCATTGCTTTACATCTGTATGTGGAATTGTACTGTGCTTTTGTGTGTTCTCTTTCATCCTGCTCTCATTCTACCCCCCCTCTCTCTATATATATATATCTTCTTTTTCTCTCTCTACCCAACCGGTTGAGGCAGATGACCGCCCACCAAGAGCCTGGTTCTGCTCGAGGTTTCTGCCTGTTAAAAG
>JAVQJF010126446.1:0-14733 GCA_036023855.1 Gadopsis marmoratus | reverse complement strand
ATATATATATATATATATATATATATATATATATATATATATATATATATATATATACACACCCATATACATACACACATCCTTCAGGCAACATGAAACATGTCTCATAGCATTAGTATATACAGTATTTGTGGCTCATAGTGGCAAGCAGGGGTGATTGCACAAAAACCTTAACAGCGCTGGCCTTTCCAACCTTGTAAATTAAGAACTTCTTGTATTTAAAATAAATTAAAAACCACTTTCAAAATGGTTGTCTCACCCTTCTTTGATTATTTGAGACAAAAAGAAACAACCACTATTAAAACAGAAAAAAAAAAAAAAGAAAAAGATCTTGTCTTCTAGAATTTGATGTCCAATATAGTAGTGGTATATGACACAAAGTCCAACACAAATCAAAGCTATCGGCACCAATGGTTTCTACCTCTGCAGTCCATTTCACACAGGGGAAACATAAATCATTCACAAACGCCACAATTAAATGTATACATTTTAGAAAAGCATCACTAATGATGAGCGGGAAGTCTTAAAGTTTAAGACTATTGATTCAGACTAGTCAACACTGGCGAGACTACTGAACAAGTCAGACACAGACGTGGCGACACCTGGGCAGTGACATCACATGGCACGAGGGTTGTCAGCAAGAATTATTGCTAGGAGTTGAAATCCACTGGTACCAGTGAATCAGAGTGGATCAAAGCGTGAGTCACCATGCACAACAAGCCTCTATAGTCACTTTTATAAACATTATATTGTTTGTCATATTCGATACACAGACCTGTTTGTGTGGCAGTTACGATTGCTGGCAGAAACGTATCGTCAGCTTATTTCAGATCTCATTTCAGAATGCTGCTTCTAGTTTGGCGTGTTGGTTAAACCGATACACATCTCCTTTCAAAGCAGCTTTTGGGTGGCCTGCAGCTGACATGTTTAGTTTGCGAGCCTTTCGTCAACAGGATGACATGGTACACGGAGAAAGTTTGCTCATCTACTGTGAACTGACTGTTGTTCCAATCATTTGTTATGATCTGCAACTCTAGCCGGGTTAAGGTGCACTAACGTGACGCTAATCAACAAACCGTGCCTTGACCAACATTTAAAAAACATTCTTGCCTTTCTTCCATCACTGCCAACACATTTGGTTCTCTACATACAGAAATACAAAAACATACAGCTAATGTTTAAGCTCCATTAAGCGATTTATGATGATATCCTGGTAAGTCAAACAGTTGCTAGTACTGCCAATTCAATTGAGAATCTACACACATATCTTTCTGTCCCAGATCTCTGCAGCTTTCAGGCACTTTCAGGCTGTTTTCGATTCATGAATCTCACCGAGCCATTATATAAAACTGTGGGCAGCTGTTTCCTGCAAACACAGCCTGAGAAACAGATTGGACGCTCACTGCAAAACAGTGAGCCAAATGAAAAAGTGGCAAGTATAGAAAGGGCAGCTTGTATCAGGCCAAAAAGAGCATCTTTTTTCTCAGGAGGAGGTGGCATAAAGGCGAGTGGATATCAGACTTAAATTTGTCAGTTTGGCAGGAAAGGACGCTCATTGGGATGCCCATCTTCCTCCGTTTCTGAGGGGTAGCTTGTTAGATAACACATTAGCCACAAGCACTTAGTGCATCATAGTTCTACGTCATAGCTTTGTTGCTGTGGTTTTGGAGTCTTCCTCTTAATGCAGCTTTAAGCACATAAACTTCAACATCAATAATAATGTCTTCAAAACAATATGCTCCCCTCTCTCTTACAGGAGAAAACGAGGTCATCATGGTGTCTTTAATGGGGGGCTCAGGCACCTGGGGATGGGATGCAGCCCCCTCAGTCAGTCCAGTTGTTGGGGAGCAGGTGGGGCGTGAGTGGTTGACACAGAGGGAGGGAGGTGGGGGATTGGAGGCTGCAGGCTACAGACCTAGCTTAACGCCATTCAGACAAATATACAAAGGGCTGGTTGCAGAATTCATATAAATTTAACATCTCACTCTCATAGGATTTCTCACATAGCATCAGGAGTCTGTAGGCAGCGGGCAGCCTACAGAGTCAGGACCTCAGATGACCCAGATTATTCCCTGAACTAAACACTGGTGACTGTACAATCAAGGTTGAAGGCCCAGAGTTGGACCCTGTCACACAGGTTTGGGGTCTGCAGGCTGCAGCCTTTGTTCCCTAGCAGCAGCCCCATCACACAGGGCCTGGATTGTGGTGATAGTAATGGTTGCTGTGCTCGGAGTCCACAATCTGCAGGCTGGGTTTCCTCTCTGGCTCCTCGCTATCAGCCGTGTCCGGTCTAGTGCAACGTGGAGGACGCTTCTTGAAGAAGTCTGACACAAAGTGCACCTGCAGAGGAGAGGAGGAAAAAGGACAAGGCTGGCTTCGGTCACTTAGTATTTCTCCCGCAGAGATTGGAGTACTAGCATGTAAGGGATAGAGCGGAGGTAAAGGCTGGGCTGGAAACTGTGATTACATATGTCTGGACAGGTCTGTGCACAGCTGTTAAGTGACACTCCCACACATCTGAGAGGAACACACAGAGAGCAGGCACAACCCCTGTAGGCCATAAAACCCTATGCCCAGAACACTGTGAAGGCCAAAGGAGTGGGCTCACTTTCCAATTAATCACGCACGCATGCACGCTCGCACACAAACGAATTTCCACAAGGCGGTGCTGACAGTGATTCACTCAAAACAGCAAAGTGGCCAAACGATAAAGAAGCCCAGCTGGATGAAGTGAAGAGAATAGACTTATTGCATGAGAACCTGCCAGTGTAAGTGTGTGGGTTTGCATCAAGTCACACTTCACTCCCCTCATGCTTCCTGTCAATATGGATTTTTACTGCGAGACTGAAATATATGGATTCTTCAGCGGCTGTTCCGCTTTGAAGGGAGTATGACTAACAGAGAGATTTCCATTAAAAACCATTCTTATGATCTGGGCAGTCCCACCCATGTTTGCTTTTCCTAAAGCCAGAAACCACAGGGGCAAGACTCAAAGTTACAATGTCATCAGGTTGGAGGCTGGAGCTACTTTACAGGAGTGTGCTGTGTGAGCATGATTTCTAGGGACAGAGGTTATATTTTAGCTGTGAGCTGTTGAAATCATACTATTTTTAGTATAAAACCACAAACCTTCTGTAAATTGACAAAGATTGTCTTCCGTTCACTGTATGAGCGGCTCAGCACCGTGATACCAGATCACATCAGCAGTTATGAATTTCACAATGTTTCCCTTTAAAGAAGTTGTCATGGAGACTCACATTGAGCACAGCAACAAGCGCTCCCTGCAGCAGCCCCACCAACACGTCGCTCCAGTGGTGCTTGTAATCAGAGACTCGGGTGTAACCCACATACACCGCAAAGGCCACCAGGAAGAATTGGATGGTGGGCCGGAGAAGTCTGGCCCACTTAGCCACCAGTCTCGCCTGCACGTAAAGCTGGAGGAGGAAATAGAGTGGAAGAAGAGCAGAGGGCGGTAGATCATGGGGGGGGGGGAGACAGAAAACGGAGAGATCAGGATGAGATAATGTGCGTTTGTTTCTTTCTGCTGTTACTGTCAACTTCATATTACACTGAAAAAGGTCGTCATAAGTGGGTTTGGCCCCCTAAAAGGGTTACCACATCTACAGTGTTTGCCACTGAGATGCTGTTATATAAATGTAATATAATGTAATGTAATATGCTGACAAAGCAGTTAAGTAATGCAGTCCGTTTTTCCATTTTCCATTTGTTTATATAGATGGTTCACTGTACTATCAAGTTTCCAGGTAGATGGTATGTCCCTCCGAAACCCCCAAAACAAAAACGTCAATTTGTTTGGAGCATGAGTTTGTGTCTCTCTGTGCCTCAAATTGGATTTAACTGTTAAAAGGGGTTGAGTACAAATCATATTTATGTCCACTGTGGACTGAAATGCCCTTTTTCTGGAAAACAGCAAATGCCAAAATTCATGAACCTGGCAACAGAACAGACCTCTCTGGGCTGCTGTTGAAGGTGCAACAATTGGCATCACACGTTAGTCCCCCCCCCCACCACACTGCAGGACGCAGGCTGGACAACACTGCAGTACACTATTTGCCTGGCAAAACAGAGAGCGCAGACTGAGCCACTGACAGGAATGGAAACTAGCCTGAGATATTCTGCCTTTTCTTTCTAATTGTCTTTGAACTGAACAACGCTGCTTTGCTTGGCCTCTTGAAGCTCGCTTGTCTAGCACTGGTGCCTGGATTTCAACACAAAGGGATGAGGCCAAGGGTAATGAGCTGGACAGGCCTGGAAGACAGACAGCACATGATTTGCCTTCATCATTGCTGGGAAAAAGGCGGCAGAGGCCTCCAGATCCTTTCTGTCAGTATGCACATTCTTCCTTTAAACTCTTGCCTTGTCCTTTTATGCCCGCAGGCACAAACCGCCTCTACGAGACTTTTCTCCTTCTCAACAATTAGCCCTTCCCTATGGAGGCAAATGCACAAGCCTGTTCTCAGATGAGCCCATCTGAGGACTGTTACCCCCGATTCACACTGACATAATGTAACTGCAAGGATATCACATGTTTATTTCCATATTTACAGTACATAAAGATGCATATTTACACTGTCTTTTAGGACCTTTAGTGATAGAATGACACTCGTGTGCTGTACTTACCGCTAGGAAGAGCATGCAGTACATTCCAAAAGAGGAGTGACCAGAGTAGAAGGACAATCTGCAGAAGAGACATGTGATGATTAGTGTTAAAGTGTCAATTTGATATTTTGTTTTACTCTATACTCACAATGACATGTAATACTGAGCTCTTCTCCTCCTACCTGGATTCCGTAACGTCCTGAAGCTCACCAGTGCAGTTGATCACCTGCATGTATCCCGTGCACACTTTAGGGGCACATACGGCCATGAAGTTGGGCCTCGGGCGGCCGATGGTGAACTTGGCAAGGTCGGTCAGAGACTGGCTAACAGCTGCTCCAAACAAGAAGGTGCCCACTACCTTGTAGAGTGCAGCTACGTACTGGTTGAAGTCAGAATTAGAGTGAATCCTCTTGCTGTAGACCAGATAAGCTTCTCCAGAGGAGATCTGGGGGAAGAGGGCGAACAGTGAAAGACAATTCTTTTCCATTTTTCATGTCATTAGAATGAAATTACTTTTCTTATTTATACATCAACACGTTGCCCAATTCCAAAGGGCCATTTAGTAATGGAGCAAACAGCACAGGATGTTGTTAAATGAGTGAAGTCATGTAAATGTTGCACGACTTTGGCTTTTCTGAGGTAATAATGTTCCCGCGAGAAGAGAGGGGAGACTGATGCTCTGGGTAAAACCTACAATGATGACAGTGCAGGAGATGGTGACAGCCGCCAGCATGCCATGGGTGATGGTGTCTGGTTTTAGGGGGTACTTGATGCTCTCGTCATCACAGTAAACCCCTCTTTGATACGGCTTGAACACAATGGTCATAATGATGAAGGGCAGTGCCGCTGTGGAGAAAACAAACCAGAAGAACAACAGTCTGATTAGATGGGTTAGAATGTTACTGTATTTGGAGAAATTGTGCTTTTTGGCGAAATTAGATAAATGCATTGGTTTTTGTCAGTGCACAAAAACAACAACATTCGAGGCAAATAGTTTAGAATAACATATTTGTCTCGTTTTCTGCAGGTTTCCAGACATTACATCATTTCCAAAGCTGAGAAGTTAAAATGTTTCTCTAAGGATAGCTAAATTGCTTTCTCTCTCCCTCCGGACCTCAAGCTCTAAAATCACAATGGTAAAGGAAAAAATAAATAAATAAAAAAAACCACAAAGGAGAAAAATAAACAGAGCAAAATAGTATTTATATACACTGGCATGTGGGCATATGTAAAAATCAAACATGTAAACACACGACTGTACACAAATCACCGCAGACACAACTGCAGCTCTTTTGAATGATGTGGCTGCGCAAAAATAAGACCAAATATAGCTGCTCAAGGCTCCCGAGTGCACGAATGATGTCCTTGAGACGTTCGGAAACATCCATCCCACGATTACTCACTCGCCCTCTCTTCCACCTCACTGCATTTTGCAGATGTGTGTGTATAATGCGGAAGACTTTCAGACATATTATGTTCTTTACAAAGTTACAGTGACAAACACAGTTGCTCTTTTGCACTGGTGGCTTGCGATGGTATTTGTCATTATCTTTGACATTTCATGTACAGCATAAATAACCGTGGGTTGGAGCCCTACTGAGGAATGTACTCCACCCTAATATCCACTACCACTATCCAGACATCCCGTCTTGGGGCCAGTATGGAAATGCCATACAGCCACATACTAAATGCAAGAAAAACAGCCGTATAAAAGAAAACGCTGCACACGCTTGAAAATCGCTCTCACCAACAGTATTACATTCCTGTGTAAATGAGGAGTGCACCCCTCCCATTCTTAAAAAAAAAATAAATAAAAAAAGAAAATGTCCACAGCTGACATAATTCCAGGAGGACTTCCAGCGAGACGGACTGATGAGAGAGCACGAGTCCTGCACACTGAAGTCTGGAAGGAAAATATACAGCCGGATGGTGGATCAGCTGAGGTGAACACTCTGTAACACCGGGTTTAACTCCACCCTGAAAGCTCTCATGATGGATATGAAACAACATCCTACTGTAAATGAATGAATATTGACAAAAAAAAAAACCCATAAACACGTGAGTGCTGGAGCTGCGAGCTGAGTCAATGCTTTGTATTTTGACAGTACTTTGATCTGCGACACTTATAGTTCATAGACACTCCTTTCATTCTGAGAAAAAAAAAACATTATGCCTAAAACTGTTGAAGCCCTCAATGACTGTAATAAACCACTAATGAACTAATGAGGCAGAGAAATCCCCTAATAAACGCTGAAATTCACAATAAACCATGACGCGCAGTATGAGTCTTGCTCTTGTCTGACGTCGCAGCATCCAAGATGACATGAGATGAGTGTGGACATTGTTTAGCGACATGCCGACTGCACACATGTTCCTCAGAGACACTATGTAGCTGAGTCTTATTGGCTCAGTAACAAAACGCAGGAGCAAAGTAGAAGCTTTGTGTTGAGAGGAGAATAAACAAAACACACCATTCCACATTGGTAACCCGACCTTGGAGGAGCTGGGTTTAGACCAACAGGGAAGGAAAAAAAAAAACCACACAAATAGAGATACAGATCGACTTCAGCACGGCATTCATATCGGACATGCTCCAATCCTTTTATGGCATTTGAGAAAGGGAGGAATCACAACCAACTTCAATGTTTCAACACAAGATGTTCAAGCAAAGATACACCCGTCCTATCAGCCTTTTCAGCGTCAGTGTTAACCCCACCGAACTGAAAAACCTCTGCACAATACAAGTGACAAAATTAAACTTAAGTGTGAAATGCAAAATGTCCTGTAAACATCAGCTAACTCTCCGTTCAGACTCAGGCAAAGGTTATTTACAAGGGAGGTCTTTCCACCGGAAAGTGAATAAGTGTTCTTCCCAAAATGTAGAACTGCTGCTGTAACCAACACATGGGGTAACTATAACATGTTTATTTTAATGCTTATAGGCAATTTCATCGCGCGACACCTGTCCAATGCATCTCTTCCACCTCCACCCCCCCCCTTTGTTTACACCCTCGTCTCTTTCTGAGCAGCAGCAGCTGGTTGACACCTGCCTCTGCACGGTAACTTCCCACTGCCACCAAAACACCAGACGCCTGCCGTATCCCTGTTGACACATCAAACAGCCACGTTGGGACGTGGTAAACCGGGCGTCTTAAATCTCCCATATTTTCCTGTTAGAACCACCAAAATCCTGTTTGTCACAACAGCACAAAATAGGGTCTCTTGTGTTCAACGAACATCCCGTCTCAGGCGCCTCAGAGGAGCCTCTGGATTCACTGACGTGGCTTTTGGGTGGCAGCTTCTGCATCTGTATCCTGCATCCTGCATCCTGCTTCCAGCTGGCAAGAAACAGAGCAGAACGCTAAGAAACAACTCCATCTGGTTTAGGTTTCCATCTCACCACGGTTGACAAATGGTTGGACTTAAATCAAACAGAGCCTTACCGTGTAGAATGGCAGCACAGTAAAAGTTATTATTGATCCCCAAGCTTCTGAAATCTTATATGAAGGACTGGATATCTCCTTGCAATTACTTGGTTTCAAAATGATTTCCTCTCTGTGAAAAACTCTGATAAAGTATTTTCAAAATAATATCACATGCAGACTCCTTACATAACCAGTCCTGACGTGATTTAAATTTACGCAGCATGTCATTACTTGAAAACATAATATTTTCATGGTGTTTGCATTACCACACATGAATGGTCCATAGCTTGCCGTCATTACAGCCGGGGGGGAGACAGGACCCCCCTTGTGGGGGGTGGAGGGCATGGTGACATGAAATCTGTTTCCACTCGATATATTGTTACATCAGCCAGGACCAACTTTCTACGCACTGTGGAATGTTTGCATTTAGTGTGACATTAAAAACAAACTGGAGCAGCGAACAAAAGCAAAAGGGAACATTTTGACTTTGGGATACTAACATATGATAATTACATAACTGCAACTTGTAACGGTTTGTGTAAGCTTGGCCTGGACAAAGTCGGGGGGGGGGGTTATTTACTTAATCCAGCATGGTAAATGTCACTTTAAATGGCAGAAGCACATAATTATTTCTACATTGGAGTCACATGGTATAGTAACTTCAAACTGTTTTATGAAGCTTTTAACACTTGCCACAGCAGGGCCATTAATCACAGTGGAGTGGGAGGAATACTAAGTGAAAAGCTTCAAAGAGCAGCGTCAGCAGCTAATGAAATATACTACCTTCTTTCACCTAAAAAGCTCACCAAGCTAGCTTTTGCGTGTACATCAACAACATTACAGTCTGGAGTATCATTTGTACCCGTTTAGCCACATTCTACAGGTTTTTTTAAGCTTACTTAACCAAACTTGGATTCTGCCAGTTTCCCGCACAGTCAGTGCACCTGGCCTTAAATAACCCTCCCCTGGCTTGTAAAAAAATAAATAAAGTATGAATTTTTCATTTCTGCATTCATAAACGAAGCACTAATTCAGCTGACACCTGACTTTAACTGGTCATAAAATTACAAGTCTGGATGAAAATGATAGACCTCGAATAAGATGGTGTATGGAGTCTGGACTGCCGTCACGGGCTGAACAAATGTTCATCCTGACGTGTGTGAAAGGGTCTCATGAGCAGCGGCCCTGTGGATGAATATCTGCGAGAAACAAAGCAGCCACTCTCTTGAAAAGCGGACACACACACAGCTCACAGGCAAATATAGACGCATCGGCGGACCAAATAGGTCTCCAGGATGCCACGAGACGACCCCACAACCCAAATTGACACTGCTCCAGCGCTGCCTCCACTTAAAGGCCGAGCGATGTCTCTGACTTGAGCCAAACTCAGACATCTATGGCAGATTTTTCTGTCAAGAAAACCCAAAAGCACACATACATGGAGGGAAGGTAGGGGTGGGGGTGGAGGTACTTATTCAGGATACAGGAGAGCCTTCTTCCTAGACACCTGCTTCTAGAGATGGAGAGGAGGGAAATGCTGCTACTCTGGAATGCAGCCAGGAAGCTAATCTCCAGCTGCCAATCAGAGATCTCCTGCCAGGGCCCCTGTTTGAAGTCGCAGGGTGCCGGACTTGAGGACTTTCCTGTCTCAGATTAAGGAAGGCCCATTTTAGAGGCTTTGGCTCCATTTTGCGAAATTTAAGGCTTCTCATTTACCTGCCCGCAAATTAGCATTCATCAGCAGTGGCACCTCGGTGACTCCCCCTGCTGAACTGGGTCTTAGTGCAACAGAGAGCTGAGTAATCCACAATGAATGTGTGTCAAGCGGCTCTGAAGACCATCGCGGAAGATTATAGCAGTAACTGATGTAACAGACAAAGATGCCAGTGTAAGATGAGAAGTGCACTCTTTGCTTCATTCCTTCCACCACTGCTGATTCACTCCCTCCATTCTGTCCGCCCCCCCCTTCTCTCTCTCTCTCTCTCACTAACTCATTCATTCTTCTCTCTGCCGCGCCATCTTTCTGTCACTCTCCTGATCGCAGCGTCCTCCCACACACTTCTCCTTCTGTTGTAAATATAGAGGCCTCAATGCGACGCTGCTTTATTTAGCTGGCAGATGTGCAATTACGCAGGGCTATTTGGACCACAATCGACTGAGATTTGAGGCTCGTCACGTCTTCCCTCTGCCTCCGTTTTTCTGCCGTTGTCCTCGCTCACATTTCTGCCGGCCTGTGCTACTAAAGAGAGGCCGGCGCCTGGACTCAAACTGCCACGATTGTCAACTGGAAGTTGCTCCAAGTGGCTTGCGAGCACCTCGCGCTTACTTGCCCTGGTTTCTCTCACATAACCTGCTGCACCTGCAAACCCACATGGACGGATAATTATTCTCCTCGAGTTGAAAAACACACAGCCTGGGTTTTCATTATGCATATTTTCACGGCGTATAAAGCCTGTGTATTGTCAGCGGGGCGTTCTCATGCCCCTGGGCTGCCCTGTTTGGTCTAAAACTTCCCCTCAGGGTCACAGCTGGAACATTTGCTCCTCCGTCCAATTTATTCCAGCCTCATTTCTCCTCCATCCAGCATGAAGGTCACTCAGCGAGTTTCTTCTTTCTGCATTTCTCTCCCCATTCGTTTCCTTCTGTTGATAGCTCTCGTTTCCCCTCAAGCTCACACCATTCCTCTTTATTGTTCACCTCGTTGTCATTCACGCCATCTGACTGTGCCCCAAACTCTCATCCCCTCCCACTGTGGATGAGGACAGAGGCTGGCATTTTTCTGTATTTCCCCACCCCACTTTTAGCCACAGTCAATGTTTCCAGTTTTTTTTTTCCTTCCATGCTCTCCTTTGTTTCCTCCATCCAATCCAAACATGCTTTGTTGACATGACAGCAAGAAACCTGTAGCACCAAAGCTCTTCAGTGTATCAACATAGGGGACGTTAAAGACGCAGTAACAACTAAACTCTCCCTCTTTCTGACTGTCTCAACACAAGCTGGACTGACTAATGTGGAAGGTATGTGCTGAGCCTCAACCTCTGCCGGCGTTGGCCTCTGGAATTCTAATTCACATGAGGAACGCCCAACTTCACCAGTCACACCAAATGCTGCTGCCCATTCTTTATTTTCAATCCCGATGTTTCGCGGCGTGCATCATTTACGCATGCTTAGCTCCAAAAGCTGCAGAAGGAGACAGGGCACAGGCGAGGTCGCACAAGTGGTGGGTGGGAGGGCAGCTGGATCTGAGCTGGCACTCAAAGAGTCTGCATTTGGAGGGGGTCAAAGAAGTAAGCCACACAGGTTTAAACCTAAACCATAAGAAAGGTTTACAGGAGTTAAAGTGCAGAACTATCATGAACGGCACCGAGCGTCTCTGAAAGGTCGTTTGCTACGCGTTTTTATAATTCATTGCCAAATACGCAGTGATTCTTTGGTATAATTACTGTACGCAAATGTTTAACTGCTGTCTAACACCAGTGATCTTGTAAGTGTTGCTCCAAATTAGCACTCTCTATGCACATGTTTTCTCTGGAATTTTACACGTTGGCAGGTACTTGTCAAGTGTTTTAATCATCAGCCTTTGAAAAGACACTGGAACACCGCGTTTGTGCTGCGACAACTGTTTTGTGGTGCACAGCAATTAAGAACATTTCTCATGAAATCCAAAACAACATAAGGTAATAGAAGCTGTACATTTTCTCCTTAAAAGCAAACTAATACATATAAAAATAAAATATAAAAAGGTATCCTTCCTGATTCAACAATAGCAGCTAACATCCCCTTAAAATACCAGATTTTCTGCCAGCTCACAGTTGTTGAAGTCATCCCTTTACGGGGGTTGACTTTCAGGGAATGTAATTTTTTTTCCTCTTTAAAAAACGACAAAAGATCCTCATCCACTTTACAGTATGACTGATAAAAGACTTTACAACCGCACCTAAAATCTTTGGGCATTTAAGATCATTAGAAGGCCAACAAGAAGGAGAAGGGAAAAAAAATCAAACTAGGCTCACATTTCTCAGAGGGACATTCCCGTTTGTTCAAAGGGCTTCAGTTTCCATGACAAAGCTCTCTTGAGGAAAACGATTCCCACCAAGCGTCTCTGCCGCCTTTCTCTGAGAACTCGGGACAATTAGTCTTCCCGACACGAACGCATAAGAGGCCCAGCTCCCTGGAGACGCCGCAGCATGGCTTCACCAACCGGCGAGGTCAGAGAACAGAATGTGGGGATATTTACAAGTAATAAGATGAAAACAGTGAAAGGAAATGCGTAGCAATTCTTTGACCATTCTACAGCTGTGGGGCTTTTGGGAGCGAACTCTATTGTGCAGGTAAACCATCAGTCAATGAGATGTTGATGCAGAATGAGGACAATTTCAAGCTTTGTTCAAGCCTGGGAGAAGAATCAGAATTGCAGGAACATTGAGCTTCTCCTGCACACTGTCGCCGTGTGTGTGTGTGTGAGATCGATGACATTATAGACTCTTAACAGAAGGGGTTTGTCACAACGTACTTTTCAGCACAACAAAGCGTGCACACGCGGAAAAACAAAACGTGTGCACGAGCATGTGCTGCACCAATGTCTTGCCTCGAGGCCATTCAGTCACTACTTACTTAAGAATATCTAGAGCATTAGTCATAGCTCACAGCGTATCGCCGTTCACATCGCCTACAGCAGCGTGCTGCTCTTCGGGTTCCTCCACAGCCTACACCTGCAGTACTGCACCTACGAATACGAGCTGTGGCCAGGGAGAGGTTAAACCCCAGGCTTTCTTCTCTGCACTCTCAGCCAACACCCACCATCCGTTTGTGCCGAGTGTCGACTTACAAAAACAGAGGGGGAAGAGGGGAAGCAGTGAAGAAAGAATGGAGAAGGAGGGAGGCCAAGAGCTTAGAATGAACAACAAATGCAAGGCAGGTATTTGAAATGCAAAAAAAAACAAAAAACGGCTCAAATGTCCCTACAGATGCAGCAGACAGGTGAATGAACTATGAAGATAATAGAGCAGAATCTGTGTCTAGGGAGTGAATAAACCACTCCTGGGCTCTAGCAGCCATTTAGCATCAGATGTCTCCATAAATAGGTTCTGTTCTACATTGTACTGTGAACACAGAGGGAGGCACATCCATTCACATGTCACCAGCACCTGACCTTGCCTGGGCAGGGAGCGAGCGGCAGAGAGCACGCCAAAGAAAGTCGCTCTGCGGTTGGATCCGCTGCATTTATTTGGCCTTTGAATTTCAAAACAAAAGATGGTTGGAGAGATACAAAGTGGGGGAACGGGAGATTCCTACTTTGAGTCAGAGGTGAATGTAGGAAAGATAAAGAAATGGCTTCTGCTGACGATCAGTGAATGGACAAGCCAAAGGAGATAAACAGTTGTTAATCAGAGAGGATAACATTCAGCCTTTTGGCTTTCAATAACAAAAAGTTCCGAACTGCAGACAAACCCCAGCTCTGTTTCTCTTACAGGCTAATGGGCAGCAAAATTACAAGCAGTACCATGTAGTTATTACATGGCTGGGGCAACCTCACATAAGCTTGGGGTTGACTTCATGATTATTTGGGTGGGTGACATGGGTGGCAAAATGCAAGGGGGGGGAGATAAAAAAAGAAAGAAAAAAAAGGGTGGGATGCAGCTACCCAGACCCGACTGACCAGCCCAACCCGCATGTTAATCCCTGATTTGTGACAGCGAAATGGCGTGGCTTATCACATTCAGCAGCCTGCGGATGGAAAAAATACCCCTAAGCTCTCCGAAAAGCCAGGCTCAAACCGCACAGCAGAGCAGATCCTGCCTCCAACCTCACCACCATCACCAGCACAGACACAACAAGAGATGAGCACGGCGCCAAACACCAGGCCATTACGCAACGTGCGTCTGTCAAGGGCTTGTGGCATTAATGCAGAAAGGCCAACGTCCTACCACAGTGGCACATTCCACAGACACACGTTATCTCCGAGGCTGCATCTGAAAGCTGCTTTCTGAGGGTGGCGCTGATGAGCCAACAGATTTGTTATCATCAGAAGCTCATCATCATCATTACAGAGGAATACAGGGGTCCTGTGAAGGGTCATAAAGCTTTGTGATTTTGAAATGCACATTATTCATTTAGGAGTCAATCCATTTTTAAATGATGGATTTATTGATTGTTTTTTGTTTAATAAACACGCTTTTAAACGTGACGTATTTACCAACGGAATAATACATGAGTTTTGAAATGACGTTTAAAAATGCCTCTTGTCCTTTTTATTTACGGATTGACTCGAGACACGTGGACGTGACACGTTGAGAGATGGACTGTGTGCGGGAGGAGGATTTGTGGCAGACAAACTCCGTGAAGAACACGAGGAATAAGCAGGACACACGCACATTTCCACAAACACACACTCAGCTTCCTGAGACTCTGTAAAGTCCTGCAGAGTTTTGGGTGAGTAGGTCGGAGCAGGGCACCGATACTTCCTGCGGGCTGCTGCTGCTCCGTTTGCCTTAGAAATAGATCCTGGGATAAAATCGCTTCTGTCTTAAAAAAAATTAATTAATTAAACAAACGTGTCTTTTTCAAGCATGAAAATAAAAAAATAAAAAAAGCTCGAGCTCCCTTCACGCGAGTCGCGGGTGCAACATACACAGAACACAGAGACGCGCGTCTCGCGCTGACAACAGTAAATTCCGAAATTAAAAAA
>JAVQJF010126427.1:0-25359 GCA_036023855.1 Gadopsis marmoratus | reverse complement strand
TTTGTCAATGAGTACCTGCAGCTGGTAAAAACATTAAGAGCGGCACAAATTTAAGCCCTGGGGGGGGGGGGGACAGCGAGTCAGTCAGGGAATTAGGCAGGATTCAATGTTAGACCACTTAACATGCTTTATTTCAGCATTCAAAATAATTAAAAACATCTCAATTTATTATACATATACAAAATAGGTACAGATCCTTGTGGTGTTTTCCCCCCATGGGTGTGTCTGTCTGCTTTCTCTCACAAACTCTTTGCTGATGGCTCTCTTTATGTCCATTTAAAAAATCTCAGTTTTATTCCACACAAAACAAACTACAACAGATAAAGGGGCGGGGAAGAATTTGGATGACAGAAATTTGGAGGGGGGTGGGGTTAAAAACAAAAAAAACAACAATGGGACGAAGAGAAGAAATACGGATCCACTTTTCACTTGAGCTCTGAGACAGAGCTATAGTTTCACTGCCAGCACTGCCAAGGCTGGAAATAGAAGAAGTCTGTCTCATCCTGGACACCAAGAATTAAATCTGTGATTTCATTTTAGCACCAAGAGGGCCCTGCCACACCAGAGTGACCATAGCACTACAGAACAGTATAGTCATACCACACAGGCCAGGAGACCTCAAAGAAAGAGAATAGCACCTTAAGTTTTCGCTGTTTCTGCTTCTGCTAAAGTGTCAGTCAACCTCGACTACCCAACCACAACTACTGCAGGCTTCATTTAAAAAACACTGGGCCCTTTTTTTTACAGCTGAAATTCCTTGCTTTTCTGAGGTAGCCATAGGATATTTTTCTTACAAAAAAAGAGGTTTAAACCCACGTTTCTCTGCTGGTGGTTTTAATGTGACTTTTTTTTTTAAAAAGTGTAAAATTGAAAGGAACAAACAAGAAAGCAACCACAACAACAAACAAATTACAACGGCATCAGCGGATGAGGAGAAGGGAGTTGTCAGTGTTGTCTGGGGCAGGTGGAGGGGGGGCAGAACAACAGAGACAAACATGGCTGTCAGTTTCACCGTTTATTCATCAGCACCTGAAACGTGGTACAAAGCAATTGGGTTCTGTCTGTTGGGACTGTCCTTTCATTCCTCTCACCGCAGTGGTGTATAAAAATACAAAAGTCACCTGTGTGTTTCTGTTGATTTCTGTAAACTCCAGAGAGGCCTGGTTTGGCTGGATGAAGAGGGGAAGTGATTTTTACACTTTACAGAAGCATATATTATTTTCTTGTTGCCAGTGAAACAAAATGTCTTCTCTACAGGATCCTTGGTGTTGGTGATGGTAAAAAAAAGAAAAAAAAAAAAGAGTCAGAAACAAAAAAAGTAGTGGTCCCAAACACGACGATGCAGATTCCGCCACATCGTCGCCATCTTGTTGAAGTGCAGGTTTTAGGCAAAGCGGACCATTGGAACAACAGCCAAATGGGAACTTGTAGGATCACGAGCGAGGGGTTCGATTTTTCAGAAAAAATGGCATTAGAGAAAGGCTTTGTTGGGGTTTTTTTTTTTTAGAGATGACTGCTAGAAAAAATAAAAACACACACACGCACACAACAATTTCAAGTCCAGATTTCTCTTTTTACAAGAAACAGACAGGTCCAACTTCAAGGCCGAACTCTTGGTCTGGAGCACCAACGTCCATAGGAGCGATGTCAATGATGGGGAGGCGAGATGTTTTCGATGTCTTGTAGTCGATGACTGTCTTGCCCCATGTACCGGTGTGTGACTGGAGGGAGAGAAGAAGAAAGGAGTTAGGGTCAAAATGCAAAATGGCTGCAGCACAGTTTCTCCAATTTTGCCTGAACATTTGTAGAAAGCACATGAACTGCAAGACTAGCTGCAGTAGCTAGCAGGCAGTGTATTGCTTGCTGTGACCTCCTTGCTAATGGTTATTCCTAACTTTGCAAGTTATCATTTGAAGCTTATTTAGCTGTCAGTGAGATTGGGATGTGAATATGAACTAAGGTTTCCTCACCGTGCATCCATCCTCCAGGACGCTGTAGGTGAAGCGGCTGTTGCCCTCGGCTCTGATCTCAATCTCGTTGGAGCCCTGGAGGAGCAGGGCCTTCTTGAGGTTTCCAGCGGTGGCGTCCATGTAGGCCACACTGTTCTTGCAGTGGTAAGTGATGTTCTGGGATGCCTCGGTGGACATGAGACGCAGGAAGGTCAGCTGGATGTTAACGTCTTCTGGCAGAGAGCCCTCGCTTCCATACTCGAACTGTGGAGGAAGGAGGAGGGGAGAAGTTACTGACTGAACTGTGAGGGGAGACGAGGGATCAGAAGTTCAGAAGTTAGACGGAGTTGAGGAATAGAAAACAATAGAGGAGTGAGAAGAAATGGAAGTGAGAGGAGAGGAGGGGTTAAGGAAAGGAACTGAGATGGAAGTTGACGCCTTGAAGACAAGGCAGGTTGCTGAAATTGAATGAAAGTTAGTGAATGGAACTGTAAAGAGTAGAATGACAGAAGGAAGAGGTTAAAGATAAACCGAAGAAACTGAGAGGAGATGGGAGCAGGGAGTGAGGAAATGCTACTTTGGTGGGGTTAGCGTATTTACCTGGAAGCCGTCAGTCATAGCCTCGCCGAACCAGACGTGCTTCTTCTCCTTGATGTTTTTGCTGATGTACCAGTTCTTCTGGGTAACCTCACGCTGAGTTGGGGATACGCAGGTCTCTCCGGTCTCCATGTTGCAGTAGACCTTGATGGCATCCTGAGTGCAGCCCTGGTCGGGGTCAATAAAGTACTCGCCTGGAGAACAAGGAGTGTGGAGAGGAAAAGGTCAGTATAGTCAGATATTTGTCTTCAATGCAGATCCTCCAATCCTAAATCTGGCAAATGCCTTAGTGCTGTCCTAAATGCTGCCATCCAAAATTTTACACTCATTCCACTACCTCTAAAGGCCTTTACTCACCACTCTTCCAGTCAGGGTGGCACATCTTGAGGTCACGGCAGGTTCTGGCGGGGTTCTTGCGTGTTCCGTCAGGGCTACGGATCTGCTCGATCTGCTGGCTCAGGCTCTTGAGGGTGCCGTCCACCTCCAGGTCGCGGTCACGGAGAACATTAGCATCATCAGCGCGGAACATACGGAAGGGATCAGGGGCCTTCTCCTGAGGCTGGGCAATGAAGCCAATGTCAAATCCGCCACCAGGGGCACCTGGTGCTCCGGGGGGGCCAGGAGGTCCAGGAGGACCCTGAGAGATGAGAAGAAGTTGGTTATTTCATTGCTGGTAGAGGCTTTGTGGTGTTCTTAGATAATCACAACCTCTATATTCTATCAATCAGTAAATAAACAAGTAAATAAACAGATGAATGGATGAATAGTTAGACAGTTGATTAGACTTACAGCAGGTCCCATCTCTCCAGAACGTCCACGAGGTCCAGGAGGTCCAGTGGGTCCAGGCAGGCCAGTCATACCGTCCTTACCAGCAGAACCAGCAGATCCAGAGGGGCCCTGCAAGCAGCATAAAGAGAAGCCATAAAGTTTCTCTAAACACGCTGAGACATTTAAAACAGCAAATACTAAAATACAAAACATATAAAACTGCTTCAAACACATAAAGATTGTGTGGTGTGTTAACTCACTCTAGGTCCAGCGGGTCCAGCAGCACCAGCGGGTCCCTGCTCTCCACTAGATCCCTATGGGTTCACAAACAGAAACAGTAGTTATAAGGAGAAATAAAGTGTATATTGTATGTGTTGTTTGTATATGTATAGGTGTAAGTGTAAAGTGACATACAGCAGGTCCAGGTGGTCCCTGCATGCCAGTGAATCCTCTGTGTCCCTTCATGCCTCTCTCTCCACCCTCTCCAGCCTCTCCCTTGTCTCCGCGAAGTCCAGCAGGTCCCTGTTAGGACGAATAAGGGATGGAGAGTTGTTTTGCCTTCCTCTGCACGCTGTTCTATCTATTGTAGTGGTCTATTAATCGTGCTTATATTTTTACTTACAGCAGGGCCACGAGGTCCAGCAGGGCCAGCAGAGCCAGCAGGGCCAGCAGGTCCCTGAAACATACAAAAATCTTTTTGATGTAGAGGCAGGTTGTAGTGAAACGCAATCTAGAATGTTCTCACCTACAGTGACAAATTTTCATTAACATGTACCAAAGTTAGATATTTTCATGAAAAGACAATGTCTAAACTGAAAAATGGTTTTGTCACGCACACTCTCTCCACGGTCACCAGACTTTCCGGCTGGTCCGACGGGTCCAGGGGCACCAGAGGGTCCAGGGGCACCAGGGGCTCCAGAAGGACCACTCTCTCCCCGGTCTCCCTAAAATGCAAACACAAAATCATTTTATTTTACCAAATGTAATCACTGTATTTTATTATCATGGCCTGTCCAGTCCTTGTTTAAGCAATGTAAAGGGTTGCCATGGTGAAAAAAGCTCAGTTAAAACCAAATATCAGTCCTCCACATCTCATACATGTTTGGACATTGATTTTTGCCCAATGAAACTTTAGATATACAAGATTTGGTGAAACTGGCCACTGTCTAGGCTATACAAAAATTTAACAATAATTGCAGGGAGTATAATTCTGCCCTCTGGTGGCCATATTGGAGATAATTAGCTCTGCTACAGCTGATGATGGGAATTACATTCATGTCAACAGCATTCTAACAGACATGGATTTTGTGTGATAATGACAGCTAAATGACTTGCAGGCTGCTTTAGCTATCTTTCTTTTCATTTGGAATCACCTTGGGTCCAGCAGCTCCATCGCGACCAGCTGACCCCTCATTACCGGGGGTTCCCTAAAACAAAAACACAAAGCAGGTTAACTGATTAGGAAACACCTACAGGACTGACTTATATACACACAAGTATTCACAAGTCAGACAGATATCCATAGTGTATAGGTATGACTGTTCCTTTATACCTCACGTCCAGGCTCGCCAGGGGCTCCTGCCAGTCCAGGTGGTCCCATGGGTCCGGGAGGTCCGCGCTCACCATTGGGACCAGAAGGACCCTGCTTTCCAGTCTCTCCCTGTGGGTGACACAGCCACAGTCAGTCCAGTGTAACCTAAGTTAGTTTTATAATTGATTTAAGGTTATTTGGGCTTGCTCAGTGTTGAAGATGTCAAGGCAGCAAGACAGGAAGTCACTAATTAAATGTACTTTATACAACTTTAAAATCACATCTTTTACTGAATATAAGTTTGTTATGTGAGGATAAACTTAAGAAAATTTGCTTCTTGCTTGCTGGAGGCCACACAGCATTGCAGTCAGGTGAGTCGAGAGTTTTCATTGGACTAGAGTTGAATGGTGTTTCCCAATTATCTTCAATGGTTTTGGTTTCATTGTCACATCCTCAAGGGATTGTTGATCATTTTATATTTCTGGATTTTGAGTCATGTTTGGTTCTAAACACCATGTTGACATCAAGACTTTTAGGTATTCCATCATCCGGTTCCATAAGATCCACTGTGCATTTTGAAGTTTTGTGGAGTAACAACTGGAACTTACAGAAGGTCCAGCCATGCCAGGAAAACCTCTCTCTCCTCTCTGTCCAGGCAGACCAACAATTCCACGCTGTCCAGCAATACCATGAGGTCCAGGCAGACCAGAGCTACCCTGCAGGGGGCAACAGAGAGAGACAAAGAGAACAGGTTAGAAATCAATGGATATGGTAGCAAAAACTGACGCCAAGCAAGGTTTGAGTGTTGTCAGTGAAATTGTGGAGACTTAATTAATTCAGTGGTACTATTTAAAAAGAATAATTTAGTTCAGTCAGGGTAGATAGTAGGTATCAAATCAGTCAATTATTGGCAACCAAACATTTGTTTCTGTAATAGATTGAGATAGGAGGGGCTCCTTCCATCAGCATTCCAGTTTGTTCTGAGGGTTTTGTGTAAAAGAACTTACAGAAGCACCATCAGCACCAGGGCTACCCTTCTCTCCGGTAAGTCCTGGGGGTCCAGCAGCACCAATCTCACCAGGGCGACCAGCAGGTCCAGTCTCACCACGGTTTCCTTTGGGTCCCTCCTTGCCACCTGGTCCAGAGGGTCCGGGTGGTCCAGAGTTGCCCTATGGGGGGGGGGTAAAATACTGCTGAAAATTTGTTCCTGAGCCCTGCTACAGGAACAAGACATAATAATAACATTAAATAAAGACTTACAGAGGGGCCAGGAGGTCCAACTCTGCCAGCAGCACCAGGGAAGCCAGTTGCACCCTAGGGAGACAGACAGAGCAGTCAGTGCAAATAATAAAAAAGCTATGGTGAATCATAAACAATGGGCTTTTTGCAATATAAGTAAAACATCTTAAAGATTACAGTCTCTAGACTACAGAAGTGTTTTCAACTCAGCTCTTACAAGCACTGACAGTATGGCTAGGCCCTGCCACCACTGAACTCTACACTACTGCTTCTGATGGTCCTGATCTAAGAAGTAAAGCTTCAGGCAGGTTGGCATTGAAATAAATGTTATAGATGAAGAGAAGGACAGAGTGGGAACTTACAGGAGGTCCAGCGGGTCCCCGGGCTCCCTTAGCACCAGTGTTTCCAACGGGACCCTGAAAACATGTCAACATGTGAGAACCAGTAGCAGGCAATATAGTCATAGAGACTTCAGATGTTGACTGTAAATGAAGTCCTATAATGAGTTGTGAATGTAAGAGTTTTACAAACCTGAGGTCCAGGGGCACCAGTGGGTCCAGCAGGGCCGGGGAGACCAGCATCTCCCTTAGCACCATTATCTCCAGCCTCTCCCTTAGCACCAGGCTGTCCATCAGCACCCTGTGGTGGAATGGTGGTAGATGGAGAGAGACAAATTATTTCTCAGTAACGTCTGTGTTGAAGCTTTAAGCAAAAGAAAAACACTTGGTGAGAGAAACTGGGACATTCATGACAAAGTGACTTACAGGAGGTCCAGCAAATCCAGCAGGTCCAGGTGGTCCGGCCTCTCCACGCTCACCCTGAGGAAGAGAAGGAGTCAGCCAAGGTTTTCAAGATTTAAGGGTCAATCAGCTAAGGAACTTGAGCTGAAGCTGCATCTTCTGCTCCTGAGAACAGACAGACCAACAGACAGGTACTTACAGGGCCTCCACGGGCTCCAGAGGGTCCAACAGGTCCAGGGCCACCAGACTCTCCCTTGTCTCCGGTGGCTCCAGCAGGTCCGGGAAGTCCAATTGGTCCAGTCAAACCACGAGGACCATCCTTACCAGGACCTCCATCAGTACCCTTGGCTCCTTGGTCACCCTGGGGTATTGGATGTAGAGGGAGAGTGAGGTATACAAGGGGTGATCATACATCAGATCCTGTAAAACTGGTAGCAATCTGTAGGAGGCGCAACAGCTGGTTAGTAATTATTGTTAATAACATGATGTAGATTATGCCAGTGGTGTGATGGTGATAATTCATGCTGGAAAAACTGGGAAGCTACTGCCAATGGTGATGATGGCTTTAAACTGGCCAGACTCATCATAGTGGAAGGCCTGATCAATGTTTTTTTTGCATTAGCAAATCCTGGAAGTGTTCTGTGAGTCATGCCACTCACTAGTGTACTTCAGTAGTAGCTAGTTACACCCCATCCTTTATACTGGAACTATTGGGAGTACCAGGAATACTGTTGTGGTGACTCACTCTGTCTCCCCTCAGTCCTGGAAGACCAGCGGCACCGCGCTCACCAGGCATTCCCTGCAAGCCAGGAGGACCCTGGGCTCCAGGATTACCGGGTGCTCCGGCATCTCCCTAAGGAGGGGAAGAAAAATTTATCGAGGAAAGAAGAAGTTTCAGTCAGTAAACAATACTACTTCACAGTCCACCAAGTTCATTCTTTCATGTCTCCCGGGCTTTACCTTAGCACCATCATTTCCACCAGCTCCGGGGGATCCACGGCCACCAGCGGGTCCAACAGGGCCAGGTGCACCACGCTCACCGGGGAACCCTCTGTCACCCTGAGGGGAAGGGGTGGCAGAGAGTTAGGTAAGTTGAAGTGGAAGTGCAAGAGCAGTCAAAGAAATCACGAGGATCTATCTTATTCAATTCAATTCAATTTTTTTTATATAGCGCTATATCATAAGAGTTATCTCATAGCACTTGATAATATAGAGCAAGTCTAGACGAACTCTATATGTATAGACACAACATTTCCACCATGAGCAAGCACTAGGCAACAGTTGCAAGGAAAAACTGCCTTTTAACAGGCAGAAACCTCAAGCATTATTATTGTGGATACGTTATCAATAAAGGTTGATGACATGGAAAGCTTTCATCCCAAAACACTGCATTATTTGTTTTAGAGAGATACAAATGGCCTTCCTCTGGTATCCATATTGGATGTTGTTTAAAGACAATGTAAGCTTAAAATTAGCCATGTCATCTGCACAACTAACAAACATCCCCTTAACATTAGCCTTTCATTAGCTAGCTTTAGCCTGTTAGCATTGACATCCATGTGTTTGCCAGATGAACCTGCAGGTTAGTTGGCAAGCTAATGGTTAGTTCATTTAGCTGAGCTGACTCTTTTCAAGCTCCAGCTTGGAGTGTTTTGAAAGTCAAAAACAGCTTAATTTTAACAGCAAACATTACTGAATCAATTACTAGCAACAACAACACACTCTCCAAGTATCCTTCATTAATGATTGCTGCTGGGAGCTAAGTAACTGTGAATATAATGATGAAGTGTCTTACTCTAGATCCTGCAGGTCCTGGGGCTCCAGCCTCACCGGGCAGACCCTAGATAGACAAAGAGACAATTAATGCATTCATTTGCGAAAAGGTAACAATTTGGTCAGTTACCTAAATCAATTATATCTCAGTCAGTACCTGCTCTCCAGGCTTGCCACTCTCACCAACGGCTCCCTGGGGTCCTGGAAGACCCTGGAATCCAGGACCTCCGGCAGCTCCCTGCTCTCCTCTCTCACCAGCAGGACCCTGAGGATGAGCAAGAGAAGGCCTGTTAGAGCTACATGTGCAGAAGTAAGACATTGTGTGCGTATGACTTGTTGTACGTAGATGCACGTGCATTTTTAAGTATTTTATAGTGAGAGTGGGCATGTGTGTGTGTGGTTGTGGGCATTTTACTTACAGCAGGTCCAGAGGGACCTTGAGCACCAACATCACCGTCCTTTCCAGGGGCACCCTGCGTAGAAATATGGCAGGCTTTTAGACACATGTTCTAGCTATTAATCATTACAGGAAAACAGAAGAGTGCAGGTGATTCAAAGAGTAGCATAGTGTAGACAACTTACAGCAGGGCCAGTGGGTCCCATTACTCCTCTCTCTCCAGACTTTCCACCCTCACCCTAAAGACATGAATAGAAAAGCACCATTAGTAGAGATGTGAGGACCATTTTAGTAGCCTACTTTTCAGTAACCCACTGACTAAAATATTCATACACATATGATTGAAGATACTGTGTAGTAGTTGTAGTGGATATTACTCACAGCAGCTCCCTTGGGTCCAGGGAATCCCATGACTCCAGGCTGGCCTCTAGCTCCACCGGGGCCAGGAGCTCCAGGGCGGCCATCTTGTCCAGCGGCTCCCTAGTAAGGAGGATCAATTAAAGATGGGCTTAAATAAACACAAAGTTTAGGTGTTTTGATGAGATTAAAATTAAATGTATTATACTGAACATCCACTTACAGCAGGTCCCGTCTTGCCATCAGGTCCAGGGCTGCCAGGGCTGCCAGTCATACCCTACAGGTAAAGATCAGAGGTTATGTGAGGGGCTGTGCAGTGAATAAATGATGTTACCGACAAATATGTGGTAGAGTGTAGGGAATCTCACCTTAGCTCCAGGCAAACCAGGCTCACCACTGCGGCCAGGCTCACCAGTGGAACCTTTAGGTCCAACACCACCGGGACCACCACGCTCACCATTGGCACCCTATGATATAGAAGAAAAAGTAAAACGTAGAAAGACAAAGATTAGTTTAATCAAAAGAAGTGATCTCGGTGCTCGTAAGTGAAATGGACATATCAAATGTGTGTGTGTGTGTGTGTCGCTCACTTTGGGTCCAGCAGGGCCATCAGTGCCAGGGAAACCACGACCACCAGGGGCACCCTGTAGACAGAATCATGATTAACTATATGACCAAAAGCGAACACTGTTACATCTAGACAGGCTTGGCTTATTACCATGATCTTAACATGTCCTACCCTTTACCAGGAAGTCCGTCCATGGCAAAACAGTGATTCAATTTTCAATTAAATTCAGTTTTATTTATAATATAATATATATATTATATAATAACAGAGTTATCACATAGCACTTGTTAATATAGAGCAAGTCTAAACCAACTCTATATGTATAGACCCAACAATTCCACCATGAGCAAGTGCTAGACGACAGTGACAAAAAAAAAACTGCCTTGTATGCTCATGTATAGTGATGTATGCTCATGTATATTCTGGAGAGAAATTCAAATTGACTCTACCGGAGGTCAATGTTGTCTAAGCTGTTTGCAAATGTCAGCCTTTTGTTTCAGAATAGTAACATAAAATTGCAAAAAACCCTTTTTTGTCCGACCATGATGAACAGTATGTCAGATGCTGTATCAGCAGTAGTTTTTGCAAATATTTGGAAATAATGCCCCGTTCCTACATTTAGAGTTCTACCTTTTATGACCTAAAGGGGACAATAGAGAGTTTGTTGACATGATAAGCCAGGAGGATGTTTGCATCATTTCTGGCCTACAATATGTATGCTTGTATTATGTGGGTAGGTAATATTTTGACCTTTCCTCTCAGTAGTGTTTTCCTAGCAGGGGAAGAATGTTCATATCCTATTTGCACTTACTGCACTAAGTGTGTAGCTGCACATAAGTAAGATTAATTTAAAAATGACTCAGTTAAAAGTGGCCTAGCTGCCTTAAAGTGGTAATTTAAGCAGATATTAATAATATAAATAGATAAAATGATACTTCAAGCTATTTTTTCCTCTATTGCTTACCCTCCTCATTACTCTCAATCTCAAAGAATATTACAGTAATATTGTTAAAATTAGGTGAGATGCATACTCGCTCTCCTGGAACTCCACGGCCTCCTGCAGCACCAGGCTCTCCTCTGGATCCTCTCTTGCCCTCCTCACCAGATGGTCCTGGGGGTCCTTGAACTCCTGGAACACCCTGAAGAACAAACACACACGCACACAAATGTCATAAGAGACCAAATGTGCATTCACATGTGTGTATACAGAGCTATGCTCAACGCTGATTGTGGTAAACTTTAACTTACAGCCTCTCCCTTGGCACCGGCTTCTCCCTTGGATCCTGGGGCACCAGCCTCACCCTGAGGGAAGCATAGCACATTAGCAAACATAAACAAACCCCTAATAAAAAAATTATTCAACAACAACTAATGACAGTCATCTAAAACTATTAGACAAATACATGGCAGATCACTAATAATTAGGGCAGATCTCAACAAACAACAAATGTCCACTACAGGGGACAGATTTCAGAAAATCTTGGTTAGATTTACTTGGTTAGAAATCTTTACTCACAGTGTTGCCCTTGGATCCGGGGGCACCGGCAGCACCCTGAGGTCCGGGGGGTCCACGGGGTCCGGGGAAACCGGGAGCTCCAGCAACTCCAGCAGCACCCTACAGGTGGCAGCACATAGCAACAACACAGTCACATCATGCTGTACTGACAGTAGCGAGTCTCTGTGGCTATTGCAACTGTAAAACAACAGCCTCGGCTGCTTTGTTAGTGCCTTGCTCAACCTTTCAAGCCAGGATTCAGGCATTTAAGCCCTCAACCCTGACATACCTATAAAGTAAATGTGTTGAAAGAGATACTCACAGGGGTTCCCTTAGGTCCAGCAGCTCCATCAGCTCCGGGGTTTCCCTAAGGAGAAAAAGGGGAGGAGATTTTTATTAACAAATCCAGAGGAAAGAAGGTTCCTCTGAATGATCAGAAATGATCATAAAGGAGCAGCGCTCTCTGATGATTATTTTGTCTGAACTTAAAATATGTCAAAAGACAATTCCTCTGTGATCTCATCTAGGACCGGAACAGTCCATCATAGAAGGTTATTGTTTGTACTTACAGAAGGTCCAGCGGGTCCAGCAGGTCCGGGGTTACCAGGCTCACCACGGGATCCAGCAGGGCCCTCGGATCCACGAGCACCCTGAGCTCCGGCTTCACCCTGGTTAAAGGGGAAAAATGGACAGCATTCAGTCAGATAACCGTGTCCAGACCAACAGTGAGGCTGTGATCCATCAAGGTTGACTTGTGGAAGGATGAAAAATACCGGTATGACAAAAAAAAAGGCAAAAGCTGTGGAAGGGAAATATGAAAATGGGAGAGCGGAAGAGTTTGTTTATATGTGAACTGTGTTCAAGATAAAAAATTATTTAAAAGTCAGCTTAAAGAGCAAGCATCACCTTTCAAAATGCCACTCGAAAGGGCTCCAGAACCCAATCATTGTACAAAGCAACCAACAATTACCCAAGACTAAAGCTGCGTCCCAATTCCACACTACATTGTAATATTATACTAATCTGCTAATCGCAACTGCTTTGTGGGCTACTGCAGACCTAGAGTGGCATCAACAGCACACTCAAAAAAAAAAGAGCAACTTTAATTTCCATAATGTAGGAACGTCTGTCACTATTCACACACTACTGCATACCCCAAACCTACTTAGACATAATATGTAGTATAGAATTGGGAGATGGCACAGAATGCCTGTGCAGCTTGGATGACCTTTGATGACCCCTGCCCCTTGCCCCTGTTAAGTCAAAGATAAAATTAAAGGTCAACTACCTACAGAGAAATGCTAATAGTACATTTATAATGTACACTACATCCTCCCTTGAGAAGAAAAGAGAAGAGAAGACGAGGAAATGGGATAAACCAAATGACATGTGTGGTGTTATTTTGGATGGTGAAAGCTGTGGAAGATTAAGGAAGATGCTGAAGATGAAGGACGTTAGAAATGGAGACTGTTGGCGTGGATCTTGTTGGGAATAGCTGTACCTTGGCTCCAGGGCCACCAGGGAATCCAGGAGGACCAGCGGGGCCAGTGGGACCCTGAGAGGAAACAATAAGACAAAGAGATTCAGACAAACATGTCCATCCAACCAGTGCCACCACAGCTAACACGGAACAATTGTAAGTTACTGCATCTTACAAAACACAGGGAGAACATAGACCTTTAGGGAAACTAATTAATTCATTTAAATCTTCAGATAATGAAAAACTTACAGGAGGTCCAGCAGCACCAGCAGCACCATCGTTACCACGAGCTCCCTGCAGCACATAAATAAACACACAATTGGTTGAACTGTTCATTGACTGACTGATTGATTGATTGATTACAGTAGTTGTGTGTGTGTGTGTGTGTGTGTGTGTGTGCGTGGACTCACAGCAGCTCCAGAAGCACCGTTGCGGCCTCTCTCACCAGGCAGACCACGAGGTCCCTGAGACAGAGAAAGAGAGAGTCACCTATCTGCAAATTGGCTTCAATTGGAATGGAGGGAAATCCAAGATGGCGACCACCTGGCATAGATGGGGGGGAGCTTGTTCTACTCACAATAGCACCAGGGGTTCCATTCTCACCAGGGGCTCCACTCTCTCCCTAAACAGACATTAACACACAAGCAGGTGAGGTGATAAGAACAATAAAAACGGTAGCATTTTGTCAATATTAATTTAACTAGCCAACATGGCTGCTACTAGCCAATTGTTGTAACACTACTGTGCCCACCACAACTAATTCCATGAGTTACTTAATGAGTCTTACTGGGTCAATTTTGGGGACTAAAAGTAAGGCTATCTCACCTTCTGCAGCTTTCATTTTTATCACATTAGCATCACTGTTACAGCTGCTACTTCTATTACTACTGCCATTGCTAGTGCTGCTACTATTGCAAGTACTACTACCATTACTATTGCTACTAACTGTACCATTAGTACGTTTGTTACTGCTACTTATACAACTACCCCTACTGCTTCTATATTATAGAACAACTGGGCACGTACTTTTGTGTTCAGAATTGACATTTTTCTACACTGAGACAGAGCGTGGAAGAGTGAGACAACAAAGAGGGACAGTCACCTTGGGACCAGCAGGGCCACTGTCTCCCTTTGCACCGTCCAGACCACTGAAACCCTACAGAGAAAGAGAGACATACAGATGAATTCCACCATTAGGAGATGCTACATTGTTGATTTGTAGTTCGGGGGGAGATATAAGCTCTGACTCACTCTGTGTCCCTTGATGCCTGGCAGACCCGGGGTTCCTGGGAAACCACGAGCTCCCTGAGAGAAAGATAACAGACAGGAGACACCAGTTATTATCACAGCTCTGTTTTTGGTTTTGACATCGCATGACTAAGAATTTCACTGCCACGGTAACTTACCTGTGGGCCAGAGGGTCCACGCTCACCACCGCGACCAGGTTTGCCAGACTCACCCTGAAAGACAGAGCGAAGGGGATGAATGGATGGAAAAGGTCATTCTTTAACCTAAAATGAGATATAAAGCTGGCGAATATGAGCCGATCCAGTCAACTTACATCCTCTCCGTTCTTTCCAGGTGGGCCGGCGGGGCCACGGGGACCCATGGCACCCTTTATAGAAAGACAGACACACAAGGTGAGAATGGCGACAGACTACCAAGGTGCAAGGAAGGTGAGTATTTGATTTTATGTTCCTAATACTTACAGCAGATCCGGCCTCTCCAGACTCACCAGGGGGGCCAGTGAATCCCTGAGGTCCCTGTAGGGGGAAGACACACGTAACTTTACACCACCAATACTGTTGACAGCACTCTCTATTAGATTTACATGTGCGCATGCATATTTAAGCCCCTTCGCACACCAGGCTGCACAGCTATCTGCCTGTGAGTCAGTAGTGTACCTTTGTTTTTCGTGGCTGTTGTCAGCTCACTTAGGGGGGAACAGTTACAATTTCAAATGCAATTGTGATGAGAATAACCAAACAGTCTCTCTCTATATATATATATATATGTATATATATATACTGTATATTAGACTATCTTCAACTACATTCACAGATCTGCTCTAGCCCGCTGCGTTGATGACTCGGCACAGACTTCTTGGATTTCACTGGCTACTGTGGTGGATCACAGAATCTCAAAGCTAACGCGCTAGCTTAAATGTTTGAGTGATCCTTCCCGGCGTCGACAATTCATATTTTAGCGAGAAGTCCGTCGGGTGATAAATGCAACGTGCTGTCAATATACTGTTTTGCTGGTATTTCTATATAGGCTCTGCAGCTGGGACTCAAGTGTGTTCAGACGGAAAGGCAACCGACTGTTCACCTCGCTTAATTTCTGCCAATCTGACCACTGTGTCTATTAGTTGTAAACCAATTGCTGGTTGTGTAATTTGTGCATTTAAGTCCTTTTGACAAAAATTTACTATATTTTTTAAGTGATTCCATGAAAACAATAATCACGGAAATAATGAGATTAGAAACGATTGCGTTACACTGTGTTAGAGTGTACTTTTTATTAGGAAATTAACTCCAGTGCAGTGAAGGAGAGGAGTGCATTACAGTTTGGCACTGGCAGAGGGTACTGACGTCATGGTGATGTCATGATGACGTATGAGGTGCACATGCTGTCACTGCCCTCTCCTCCTCTATCCTCCCAGCTTCAGCTTTGAAACATTTTGAGTTGAGGAAGGAGGAAGTGGTGAACTTACGCTAGCACCAGGAGCTCCAGGGGGTCCACGGGGTCCCATTGGGCCCTATCAATCAAACAGAGGCACAGTCAGATACTGCATCACCATGATTGACAGTGGAATGATAGTGTGTGTATGTGTGTGTCCTACCATGGGTCCAGGCACAGGCATGGAAGGGGATTTATCATCGTAGCCACCAGACATCTGAGGGGAGAAGTTCTGGAAAAAGCAAACAGAGATATAAATATTCCAATCCATATCTCATGTGTGCATATAGTATGGAAATGTCAATTAAGTTTATGTCAATTAAGTTTAACCTTTCCATGACAGGAAAGGTTAAACTTTGTTGTTTTGTCCCTGAGAATTATATACAGTATATATTATATATATATGTAAAAACAATGCATCTTCACACAATTTCATAACAAGCTCAAGACCCATTTCTCTTCCTCTATAGATATATTTGTTTCAAAGACTTCCATGCACTTGGGGGCTTATATGTTTAAAATATAAATATTACACATATATATATAATTTATCCAACCAAATATGATAATATGTTTTGGGGCATCCCAGCCAAAACATCCTCAATTATGTCTCAATCAAATCCTGAAAATGAATGCAGAAGCAACCTCAAGCAAAACATGTCAGATCAAATATCATAGCGTAGTTCACTCTGCTCCAACTGTAAGTGTCCAACTCTGATGATCCCTGTTTCCTACTTTACTCTACCATATTCCAGTTTGGTTCTCTTCCCTTCTCTGTCAGTCGGTCAGTCATCCCACGACCTTTGACCTCATCACACACACTGTTGGTGATGCCGGATTTGTTGAGCTAAATGAAGCCTCTTTGGATGCTACTGCTCTTGTCTGACTACAGAAGCCACTTTGTGGCACACATGCACACTGCAGTAGATGGAGAATAGGCAATCTGAGGTGAGGTAACCGCAGGCTAACGCTGGCTTTAGAGTCTCTGTTAGCTCAGTGTGGTCAATTAGAATGGAGGTCAGTTGTCGATGTTTTGTGGTCAGTTAGGACTGAAGTCAATTGTAACATGCTAAATTACAGTCACAGTCTCTAGAAATATTGCTTGAGTATGCTAATTTATGATGGAAGCCAATGGTAAATTGAATCATAGCATGCTACATTAGATTGTGATACTAGCTATATGTGGTAAAGTAGCATATTAGTCAATAATGATGGTTCTTCATAAGCGTGGTAAATTAGATCGGGATGATGTGCCAGTTTAGCTTAGCCAAGTGAATTAGCATGTGAGTCAATGATAAATTCTGCATAAGAATTGAAAATTAGGAATTAGCCTGGGAATCTTAGCTCAGTGACTGACAATGAGAGTCATTGGGAATGTTAGTATAGGATGGAGGTCGATGGTTAACTGAATCATAGCATGCTAAATTAGATTATGAGCCTTAGGGAATGTTAGCTTAGCATGCTCAGATGTAACACAAGAAGTCTATGGACATAATGATTAATTCTATACATTCTTAGCATTGTAAATATGCTCATTCTACAATAAACGAATCACAGGATTAGACAAGCGTCCAGAACATCTCTGACTCCACCCACTGAGCATCTCCCCAATTCATTTCTGACCCTCTGACCCCCGACTGGAAGCCAAACGTGTCATTCATTTTAAGCCAAATCTGTATTCTGTGAGAGACTATCAATGTCAAGACATTTAGAAATCTCTTGCTTTTCTAAAAGAAGCACTGAGGTGCTGTTCATTTGGTGTGAGAATGCGATCCAACAAACTACAGGAAACAAAAGGAATCATGGGCAGTGGAAGATGAGTGCTGGGAAGTTGAGAAGAACAAAACTGAATAGGGACTAGGAAGTTGTATTCACTGACATTAGCAGACTGATATGATGCAACACCTCTGTCCAATAAATTAGCTACACGCATGCGACGTTTGTTTCCAGCCAAGGTCAGCTTAGAACGGGTCAGTTTGGACCTAAATCAGTCAAATACAGAAATACAAAAAAGAAATCCACAACTTACTCCACCGAGGCCGGGAGGTCCAGGGGGGCCGGGAGGTCCAGGCAGTCCAGGCTGGCCAGGGATACCATCGTTACCAGCGGGACCAGGAAGACCCTGCAGATGGGGAGCAAAAGAGAGAAAGACAGAAAAAAGGGGGTCAGGCTCAAGAGTCAGAATAGGAGGGCTACCTGGATGCAGGGCTCTGATGTTAACTATGTCTATGGGTGTCATAGACATCCACCCCAGTCACATGACTCTCTGTACTCTTAACGCACCATCAGAACAAGATCCTTGTGTGTAACATCCTATGTGTCTTGACAGGCTCGCTTGCTCCCTATTGTTATGAAAACGGCATTAAACCTGGAGGAGATGCAGTTTATTCCCCTACGAGACTGACCATGATGTGACCAACCAGGAATGGCCTAGAAGTAGTCATGTGACATGTGACATCAGGATACCGGAACTGGGTAAGAACAGTCATTGACCCCTTTGTAGGAAACTACCCGTTGTGTAGTGAATTACATTATCATTACAAACTTAAAAGAAAATCTTAATAAATAGTACATGATAAATAATAATTTATTATTATAAATAATAAAAATAAAAGTACCCTACTACCAACTCAGCTGTAGGTGAGCTGACCTGCCAAAATAAAATGACCAAAATATTTTCAGATCCAACTTGTCAGCTAACCAAAGATGTCTCAGCAGCTGGCTGAATCGAATACATGACAGAAATAAACCAAATAATCAAATAAACATGAAGATCTGTAAAACAATAAATGATTTCATTCTAATTTGAGATCTCATGAATTTGGTGGTATCACCTCTGCAAAAGCAATCCCAAACACATCTGATGGAGATATTTCCATAAATCACATAAATCCAGCCTTCAACTTTGGGAATATAATCACATTTGTTGACATAAAATTGGAGTTTTCTGTCTTAATACTCGAATTGCTAACATTTGAAATAAAAATGAAAATCCCTTTCCTCGCAGTCTTCTAACTTTCCTTCAAAGAAGATTCCAAGTTTCCACTTCCTGTCCTGCTCCAAACAGCTTCACCATGCAGTCTGCATGTTCCAACCTGACCTCAGCGTGTTTTCAGTCCCTGATCACCCTGTTGCTCTCAGTCAGTGCTGAGCCACGTTAAAGAACATTTCTGGCTTTAACTAACTTTGTTGCTTCAAAGCGATTTCTAGAAACAAAACATATTGACTTAATTCAGAAGTGGTAGCCTTCAGTGAAGTTTGAATGAACTATACGTACAATTCACTTTTGTATTTAGATTTTCTGCATTTAAAACTGATTCTTGTGTACATCATTACACGTATCTGATGGCTGTAGTTACTTTGCAGGAAAAATATTAAAATGGAGAATCTATCATTAAATATGAGGTATGACAAATCACCAGTAGCACCTGATGCCATTTGGACCCATTACTGTAAACACAGTAGTCCATGAATAATTTGAGTGCTCTTCACTGTTTTCCTCCTAACAGTTCTTTACTTTTATGTAAGTAAGATTTTGAATGCTTTACTGCGTTGAAGGACCCGAGTCCTGTTCCCACGTGTGCCCCAACCAAAACACATGTAAACACGTCACGTTTTTTTTTGTTTTTTCAGTATAGCTGCTTCACCCTCCATCCATAAACACAGCACTGTCTGCTCAGAGTGCCAGACAGTGAATGCACCACACGTGGCCCTCAGCGGACCAGAAATCAAACGATTGATAAGGGGATCATAGGAGGGAGAGAGTGTGAACCTACCCTGTCTCCCTTGGGCCCACGCTCTCCCTTTGGTCCCTGTGAGTGAAGAAAAGAAAAAGATAGTGTCTCAGTAAAACTAAATTGTGTAATTGATGTATCAGATTCACATCATCAATGTATTGATTTATCAATAAATATATCTGATCTACTCAATAAAGTGATTAATCACTGAGAATGATCAATCATATATCTGATATTGCAGACCAATAAACAATATATATTGATTCAGTGAAAGAATGATCATCTCACACCTGTATTACATGTCCTAATCACCCACTCATTAATGATCAATTATCAATGTTACAATGAGTCTCTGTGTTTCACTGAATTATATTGTTTGTGTTGTGATAATCATGATAATTATACTGTATATTAAGGGCTTTAAATAACAGTGATTAATGTGAGACAAACTTATACAAGACAAATTTATAACAATCATGTGAATGAAATAATCAATATTTACCTGAGGCTCTTGGAAGCCTGCAGAGTGAGGAGATACAGACAGAGAGATAATGTTGGATTAAAAAGAAAATAATGTATATATATGTATATATATATAAATGTGTGTATATATAATAAAAAATAAGGGGGGGAGGGTATTTGTGGGGGTAATCTGTGAGTAAAGGGTAAAAGTTATGCAGGTGACATTAGTGATAAAAGGAAAATATTGGAGAAAGTATAACAATCAAGCAAAGAAAGGAAGAAGCGGAAAGGAGGGACACAGGGACAGAGATAGAATACCATCGTCGGGGCAGATGGGGCAGCACTCGTCGTGGGGGATGACGGGGTTGGGGCAGTCTGTTGTGTCCTCGCAGATGACCTCATCGCACATCACCGTGCCGCTGTCGCACACACAGATCTGGCATGGCTCTGGCTTCCACACATCCCGGTCGGCGAACACCTGACCGCCCTGGGTGCATTTTCCGACGTTGGCTGAGGGGTGAAGGGGGGGGGGACAGGTGAGATACCTGAACGCACGTGCACACGCACTCACACAGAAGTACAAGAGGTCTAGACGAAAGCGAATCGACATGAAATTTAAAAATTGAATGCTGAAAATTGCAACACTTGGAAGTTTTAAAATACACGACTATATGCATTTTCAAATTCATCCGAGTGGCATTTGGACAAATTTTGATTATTTCCTAAAATACACATATTGCATTAACAAAACAATTGATAATAATAATAATAACATATACTTTTCTATCCTTTTATCTATACAGGCCTATACAGGAGAAAAAAACAACATCAAGCCGGAGTGTTGGGAAAGATCTGCACAGGAACTGGTGGGCTCAGAATCGGTCCAGAAAGAGGACAAAGCTGAGGTGACAGAGGGCACAGACGTGCTGCGTCTGGAGGGTCACCTCATTTGTTACGCACGGAGCAAACGCGTCTCCGAGTGACTTCATTTCCCTTTAACAACAATAAAAGCTGCTGATCGTTCCTCTGCTCTAACTCAAAGTCACATTTTCCGACCTGACCTGCTTCACTGCTGATTCCACAGCAAAACCAAACCCAAACTGGGGCTCCTTTTAGGGCTTATACATCTGCCGGCGTGCCAAAGTGCTGAGCTCACAGGGGAAAGCAGCAGTCCTGCAGACTGTCGGCTTGGCAGCAGCTGGTGGAAACACCGTCCGCATGTGTTTGCAATTAGAGGAAACCAAAAAAAAAAAGAGAGTGGAAAGAAGAACAAGAAGAGGAGGAGGGGGGAAAGAAGGAGGTGGTGTGGGGGGACGTGGCGGCCAGATGTGTCTGAAGGTGGGAGATGAGCCTCTGGGTGGCGCTGTGAGACCGTTCAGAGGGTCACAGCACATCTGCTTCAGATAGGCAGAGAGACAGGCAGGCAGGCAGACAGCTGGGTCCTTTCCAGACAAGATGAACATCTGGAAAAATTGAATTTCAGCTCCATGGTTCTTGTTTCCAGAGCTGAGCAAATTTTCTTTGTCTTTCTAAACACCACCAGACGCCTTTGTCTGAGCTTTTGTGAACTCTGTTACAGGGCATAAAGAGGAAGCTTGCTCAGAAGGTCAAATGTTTCCAAAAGACAAGACTACGCCTGCTCACTTCCTACACTCACTCTCTCAGACTATGCAACGCTTTCTCGCTCACCTGGCCAACTCAAAACTTAGCTTCAGGCAGCGTCATTTCTCCTCCACATCAAACAGGACTGTGTTTCCCTGTCTGCCTCGTGCCTGCTGGAAACAAGGGGAATCTTTGCCACTGATGGTGTGCAAATGCCATTTTTTCCCCCCGTCCTCCAGTCTCACATCCAAAACTGCAACGTTTCACTTGTCAGGTTGAGATCAACCTTTGGGATGGGCAGCGTAGTTTAGGGAGTCAAACTGATAAAATGCCACGGGAGGATCAGGCTTTCTGGAAAAATGCCAGCATATTTTGGGGGGCTCAAATGTAATGGAACATTCATTTTTGCTAATCTCTGTTAGAAACCGTCGCCTGGAGGAAAAGCCTGGAAGACCTGCAGCAACACGCTCTGCATGCAAGGGGGAGGAGGGGGAGGGTTGGGAGGAGGAGGAGGAGGAGGGGGGGTAGAGAGACATAGACATATACAAACACAAGGGAGAGAGAGGCCTTCTTGAGATGCCCAATGCATTACGTACACCCTGAACTGTGCAACTCACAAGCTGCCCAAGCCAGTCTATCTGTCTATTCTCTAGCTATCTTTATCTATGCGGAGACAACGGCGCAGCACGCATCCAAACTTTTTATTTCTAGTTCAACCTTTTTCCTTCTCTCCTCTGTCTAAGATCTCAGCAAGTCATCCGCCCACGTAGAGAAAATCCGCCTTCAAAAACCAGTAAAAACCAAAGCAAAAAACAGAGCAAAAAAGGTTGGATGAGAAGATCCAGAAAACAGTGATGAAACTTACGGTCGTCCTCTTTCTGCGCTCTAACCAGGAGCACCGCTGCGCTGAGCAGCAGCGCCAGCCGCAAATCCACAAAGCTGAACATGTCTAGATGCCACTAGACATGTAGACTCTTTGAGGCGAGAGAGGAAAAAAGTTGGGGGTGTTTTCTCTTTCTGCTACACTCCACTCATACACGGGTGTTTGGGGCAGGGTCCGCTCGTCTGTTCACAGTCCTCCTGACCCCAGCAGAAAACTCCCTACTGCCTACACTCACTTTCCACCAGGGTTTTTATATGGGAGCCTGAAGAACTGGGAGGTGCTGGGCTCTGGACCGATTGGGGACGCGCCCTCATTACCCAGCTGCTGCCGCTCACGTTTAGGGAAGACAAGAATGGACCCCTCCTTCAAAGAAAGGAAAAGAAGAAGAAAAAGCAGCAGATCACTCCTTCCATAGTTCCACAGCAGAAGGGTTGGAGTTTGGATCAGAGGAGGAAGGGGGGGCCGAGCAGGAGGAAACCTGATCCTGAAGAGCATCGGAGGATTGGAGGAGGATCTCCTCCTTCGACAGCCACGGGTTACATCCAGATTTTACTCCTGGTTCTGGTCTACTTCCTGACTCATTTTGATTTCAGTTGGGTTTTAGACAGCCTCTGGTAGTCTGGCTTCAGATTTAGACAACTGATGGCTTGGAACATTACAGTTTTCTTCCAGGTTTGCTGTGCTGTAGTCTTGGTTTAAGCTAGGGTCTTTATTAAAACATGGCTTGTCCACATGGCTTTAAATGGACTTGTTTCATGTCACAAACTCTGGCACCAAAAACTAAAACTAGACATCATTATAATAAGAACTTTTTTGTATGGTTTCAGTTTGTGAAATGTTTTCTTCCTCAGACAGAATCATGGACACCATTTTGACAAAACCCATGTATTGGTTAATAAAAAAAAAACTGCAGCTTCTTTGGCCACTTTGGAGGCAGCACAAACAAGTTGTGTACAAAACATTCACAGGTTTATATGGCGAACTTGTTAGCCAACCTATTTACACATCCAGCAGTTACGGAGCAACATTAGCATTCGCCCCGGAGTCGTGTTTCTGGTCACCTGGCGAATGTAAGGCCAATGTTCACTCGCCTTTTAGCTCTATTTTTGGTCTCTGTAGCTGCTAAATGTTCACCAGCTAGTCACTAACTGAACTTGGTGCTGAACAGAAGTACACTTTGATTCAGGATTGTTACATCAGGGTTGCCACTTTGGGCACCTGGCTGGAGTGAGACTTTGATGCCATGGGCTTAATCACGCATACATACATACATACACTTTATCACGTGCACATATTTGGACTTAATTCACCATCAGGGTTTGCACCTTACACATGTGGCAGGAGCGGACCTTATATTCTAAGATTTAAGGATATCGCCTGACTACGCCACCCCGGGATGTCCACCCTGGGAAATACTCACAATTTCACAATATTAGACACACTAACCCAATAAAGGGCACACAGATTCATTCATTAATGAAAGTCAAGGTTACAATATAGTTAGTCAATGCTTACAATATCAAAACTACACCGTTTTATTGAATATTCACAAGTAGCAAGAAGCAGAAATCAACACAAGAACAGAAGAACCTCTGCTACTCCAGACACAGACAACTCTACACACTCTACACATGACCACACGTTCTCATTTAGCCAAATACATATATGAAGACACACTCTTTCACTCATTCTGCCAAACATGAACACACACTCACTGGCTTGCTTGAACGCCTTGGCGCAGGGCTTTCTGCCAGAACAGCTGTCCAATCAACATGGCGCTGAGCATCACGCACATATTGCGGCCCAAACAGAGAGCCCATACTCATGCACCCATTACACCTGTCCATCTCAGTGTATGGTTCATCTCTGTTGCCGTCGCAGCGATTTGACTTGAGAATTGTTTGAGCAGCGTGAGAGTTGGCAACCCTGTGTTAAATTATTATGGCCCGTGTTTCATTCACCAGCCACATCAGAGTTTGTAGAGCAGCACTGGATCAGCCTTTCACGCTGTTAGATATAATGTTAGCGTTTCTTTCTATTTATCTACACAAAATGGATCGCAAACTTGGTGCGTGGAGTTAGAAAGAAGTAGGCATTTACCAGGCAGAGAGGGTCTAATGGAAAGATGCTGTCAAGCTGCATGATGGGAATTGTAGGATCCAGCATTTCATGAGCTTCGCCCATACTAGGAACTGAAAGTCAGGGTTGCTCGGCCTCTGCTGCTTCAATTTAAACCATTCCTTTAAAATTATGTCTTCTGTGATTTGTCCAACTTTATCAAAGTGTAGTACTGAATTGCTGGAGTACCCCTTTATTTTTTATCTAACAGTCCATGGGCTATCTGCCGCAAGCCTCCGAGAACTTGTTGAAATTAGGGTGTTAAGGGATTTTTCCTTTAAGGATTGTACTCAGATTGACACAACTCAGATCTTGATCAGTGAGTCAACAGTGTCTAGAAGAGAACGGCACCGTTATGATTCATTGTGCTGTTGAGTTCTCCCATTTCAGCTCTCACTTACATACTAGCTGTGTGAACTACACTACCTGGTCATATGACCTGACCCAGGGTGGGCTCAAGCCCTGGCTTTGGAACCAAGGAACTTTCAGAGTTGCAACTGGACTTGGGACAGACCGGTCAGAGAGTCGGGTGTGTTATGCTGGTAGCGGCTAATGTAGCCTCGAGCAGAAAAATCTTGAAAAGAATATCTGACCTTCAAGTTGACCTTGTACTTATGTTGGAAGTATTCCAGTTGGTGCAGAGGCTATATTTGAAGAAATGTGTTACTTGGGACTTGGTGAGAACAGACACTCGAATTGTATAGAAATATGAAGGTACACTATAATAGGTGCTGCTCCTTTAGATAGATAGATAGATGATTGTAAAAAAGCTTCACCGATTCTTATGAGTGAACCAGATGTTTGCCGTTTTTTGAGCGAGTGGCTGCAGTCGGCAGAAACCTCCTAAATTGTGGGGTTTCCAGACATTATGATTGTTATTGGCTCTAAATAATAAAAGCCCTTTTTAGCGGCTGCATTTTCCCCCCGGTGCAAGTGCTGGGTTCTGGTGGGGGGGGGGGGGGGGGGGGGGGGGGGGGGGGGGGG
>JAVQJF010126416.1:0-10616 GCA_036023855.1 Gadopsis marmoratus | reverse complement strand
TTTATAGTTGTTCACGTCTGCCTGAGTGGCTTATATTTTGTTACATTGCCATTTGAAAAATAAAGATAATTGTGACAATGAAAATTGTTTTATAACAGTGTGTATTTGCATGTAACTTTTGTGGTTAAAAAAATGTCAGAAGGAACTATTGGCCCCCGGGCATCTTCACTTTCTCAAATCTGGCCCTCTTTGCAAAAGGTTTGGACACCCCTGATCTATGTGAACAGGAAGTCATTGTAGCATTTTTGTAGAATTTGTTTTATTTCTGTCTGTATACATGGAGAAATCTGTGAGTTAACTGACGTATTTACTCGTTTATTCATTTTGCAATTTAATGTATTTTGTGTTATTTTTGTGAAATGTGATTTAAACTCTTCCAAGATTTAAATCATTATTAAAGCTGGCGTAGGCCGTATTTTTTGCATGTCAATAGGCAGATTTCCAAAATAACTGTGCAGCATATTGTGTTTCAAGTGGTCTGAGAGAAAACTAGACTTCTGCCCCTCCCTTTGGCTCTGTTCTTAGACTTTAGAAAATCTAGCCTGTGATGGAAGATTTTGGCCAATCACAGATCATTTCAGAGATGGCATATTCCTGTTGGCTGTTGCACAAATGCAGATGGGTGAGCAGGTTCCTTCAGATGGTGAAAGTCTGATTCAATGGCAGAAAAACCTGCAGCTTGTGATAAATGTTCAACACCTCCTTTGTCAGCATATAGAACAAAACACTTCCTGGCTCCGCACAGAGCTCTTGGTCATTATGTTCGATGCCATGGCGCTCATATCAACAAGGGGCAAAGAGGCATGATGACAACCAGTGTGGAATAACGTTTGAGGGGGGACAGTGGTGTGTGTGTGTGTGTGTGGTACTAGCCACTCATCACGCTGTTGAATCCTGGGGCACTCTGCCCTGCAGCCGTGAAGCACAGGAGGGGCGTCTTTGAGAAGACAAGTGAAGAGCAGACCCTACGAGACATGAGGTTTCGCAGGGCAACCAGCTCCTTCTGCTGCTGGTCGAAGTTATGGGTTTGGTGGGTGGGGCTTAGCGGAGTGATACAAGGCAGCAGAGAGGTGGAAGGCTTTCATAGGTTGCACATATTTTCCCTACCCCAACTTTAAACAGCATTTATCAAGTTTCATGTCAGATATGTGACCGTATTCCATATTACCTCTTTTACTATTCACTCTAAACAGGTCAGAAATTAGCATGCTAACATTAGCTTTGTCAATTTGTTCAGTTAGCTACACAGCAGTTATACCTGGCAGTTAGTGGCTGTAAATATTTAGTAACGACGAGTCTCTACATAACCACTAGTTCGTGTGGTGCAACACCTTTTAATTTAGTGATGTGTAAACCTCCACTTAGTTAATACTTATGTTAGATCTAATCTAAGTTAGAACTTAGGAACAGTTGCTGCAACCGAGTCCAGGTCTGTGTGTTTGACTTTGACTTTCTATTTCAGATTTTATTTAGTTTGTATGAATAAGTCAAGAGGCTGTGTTCTCCTAATCCTCCTGGTTTTGTTTTGTATTCTCAGGTTATCGTCACATTCACCTTTTGTCCAAAGATGGAACCAGTATTCCTCCCTCCTCCTTATTCGTACACATCAGGACCACAGAACTGGAATAAACCTTCTTCACTCTACTAATACACCAGAAGTATGAGAAAGAACATTGTCAACACATACTATTTAGTAATGAGAGTAGAATCGTTTCTTCCTATAGAAAATATGTATAGTTCCTAAAATAGAATTGAACCTTATAATTATCTGATGTGAATAAATACTCCGCCAAATGTTTAGTGGTTCTTAGGCAGCAGTTGTATTAGATATGCATGTTTTTTGTTTTGTTTACTACAGTGTGTGTAACTTGTTCCTGTGATTGACTTGAACTTTGCTCCTCATGTTTGGTGTACTGTGTCTGTAGCACAAGTATTTGTTTCTGCTGAAATATTGTGTTGTGGAGAACAATGTGCCACCAATATGTTTAGGTAAGGATGTATGTTTTCTGTTAGTATTTTCCTTTAACGAATAGTACTTCATGGACACTGGCTGACTGCTTCAGTCCTCAGCTTTCACTTTGGTCAACATTCAAAACTTTAAAGCAATTCTCTTCCAGTTACACAGATAGCACAATAGTTACCTGTCTGGAAATGTTAAGGGGGATACAGTGTTTGGACCAGCGAGAACTAATACAGTGATACAAAGCATTTCAAATACAGTAGTACATTTTTTGATTCTGACTTGTTTTATTAGAAAGCAAACAAGCACAGATCTAACCAATTCAACCTTCTCCAACAATTTGAGAGTCATTTGACATGAGTGGCATGTATCCACTTCCTGACTGCTGACTAAGGCTGGAACAAACTATTATTTTCATTAATGATCAAATTATTATTATTTTTAAATCATTTATTTATCATATCGGCCTTTCTCAAAGCCTTTTGTCAAATGTTTTGTCCAGCCAACAATCCGAAACCCAAATATGTTCAATGAGCTATCACATGAGGGAAGGAAAAAAGCAATTCATCACAAATAAAAAGATGGAACTTGAAAATCACTGAAAAGATTCAGTGATTATCAAAATACATTATGATTATTTTTCTTTCGATAAACTAATCATTGAATCACATAGTCTTTTTAGTTCTTCTGCTGACTATAGCTTCATAGCAACTACTGATTATACATATTGCAGTACACTGTGATGAAATTAAGTATACTTTTATATCAGAACCTGACCAGTAGGCATACTGAATTTCACACAGAAACACAGAAACATACATTTTCTTATAAGGATCCCTAACATTTGGTTAAAGATATGTATTGAATAGAACATTTTAAATACGGATACTAATATATATATGCAATAATCCAATATCAGCAGATAATATCAACCATACTCATAAATTGGTCAGGCTGTGTAGTATAGATTTATAATAATCTGCCAAGGCTGCACAGATCCTTTCAGAAATTCATGCCTTGGTGAGCTGAGACAGACTGAATAACATTTAACACAACATACTAATAATAAAACACTCATATACATAAGAACATGTTGAATACACAAAGTACCATCAATAAAAAAGATAAGCTAAAAACAATATATTTGGTTTGCAAGAGGTCAAATTACCTGTTTAGGTTATTACATTACATCAAAATACACAACATACCACAAATAATTGCAAAGAAGAACCTTTATGTTCCAAGTTCTTCCTGGTGTTCATCAAATTCAGTCACTGAAATCTGTTCACAGTTTTAAGAGCTATCCTGCTAACTAAAGAACAAACAAACTAATGAACTACAAAACAAATATTTGTTGGTAAAAGACTAAAGATCTGAAGCTGCAGATGCTGGATTAAAGAAAATGTAAAATCATTATGGATTCTTTCCATACTCTTTATACATTCAGGGAAGGTGTGCTTCATTTCGACAACAAGTTTTTACTTTCACTGTCTTACATTTACACTTAAAATTCCCATCACAAGCACAGCTTTGATCAACTGCAGTGTAGCAACTGGAGGTCCAAGGTCACAAGCATTATGACACCGCCCAATGTTCCCAGTCACATCAGAGAGTTCAAGAGATTGGCTGCTTTTCTAATCTTCACATTAACACCAGATTCTTCTGCATGTTGTTCTTTTATAAAAAGCTAATGTGATTGTAATTAAGCCTGATTTGTTTTAATAGCATGATTATCTGATGAATATCAAGCAAGAGTAAAATGCTGAAATCAAAATTTTGTACTCAAGAATACTTGTGTCATCATGATTTTTTTTTGTGGTATGTACATATTACCCACTTGTGTAAATGTGTTTTGATATGTCTATTTTTGAATATACGAAACATTCATATGTGCTGTACAGTATAGCACCATGTTGTGTTTAAATGAAAATTTGCTTGTTTTTTATTGTAGAAGGCCTAATATTCATTTGCCACATCTACCTGTAAATAAATATGATTTTCACTTACTGATTATTTTATCCTTCATTATTATTGAGGTTACTGCTCTTTTCATTGAGCTAACTTGTTAGTTTAAATATACACTTACATGAGCAGAAAGCTAAGGATGATGCTAAGGATGAGAGTCATGAGCTCCAGGGCAAGATGGAGTATAAGTATTAGCCTTTAACCTGGAAAAATGCAGGTAAGAATCCACAGAAAAAAGAATACTTACAAGTGTGAGTGTAAGTGTACAATACTGGGACAGGAACAATGTGATATATTTTATTATAGCATACAGTGCAATAATGCCCTGGGGTCTCAACGTTTGCAGGCAATAACAAACCAAATATCTGACCATTCCATAATTGTTTGTTTCATATATCTAACCTCTCATGTGTCTTTAAACTTTAAGTACTATATTCTCCTTGCATGTCAAATTCATAGCACATTTTTAAATCTGAATCTCAAATTTGAATTTAACTTTCTGTGACATATGGGTAGTTGTACAGTCCAGGCTTTGATCCACTGAGGATAAGGATTTCACAGCATACCATGTGGACAAAAAAGCTATAGGGTTATCATTCATCCAGCCATTAGAATCCATTTGATTGACACAACACAAATATTTGGTTGATGTTCTTGTATGGCTCTTGTGTAGAACTTCAGTCAAGTCGTTCTCCTCATACTGTCTATGTCAACTTGGAGGACAAAACACATAAATCAGTTTCAACATTCTTTTTTAACCATATGACTTAATCAAATTCAGGTGTTTAACAGCCTTAATTTTCCAGACATGCCTATCTTATAGAGGTTCATCCTGCTTTCTGAAGGCAGCAAATGTAGATTAATATCTGATACTGGTTAGACCATGTTACTAAACTTTTAAAAGCAATAGTAACTAAAATCAATTAGTTAGAGTAAAAACGTGCGGAACTTTCTTCCTGCTCCGTTTCCCACCGATACACTTACCCAGAACACCAGTCACGCTTGCCATGTCAACATGTCAAGGTACGTAGTGTAGAAACACGCACTTCTGGTATTAACTTTCAGACTAAAATTTTTAAGAGGTGCATGTGTTCTGTAGGAAATACAAAGTTCACAACGGAAAATGAATTAAGGATATGATAAGCTCTACTCCCGCAAATGTCATATTTCTAAGAAACGTAGAGGGGTGACTTTTCTTGTGTTACTATGCATATGAAAACCACGACTGTTGCTTATAGACAAAACACTAGCGCAATGTGGAAAAAAATGTAGTATTTAATTTTGAAGGCAAAACAGATTCACTTCCGGTGGCAGTATAGCTGACTTCACAGCGTCACACGCTGTCGACATTGTGTGAAACACCTTAGATCGAGATCGAGTTTATGATAAAGTTCGCTAGGCAATATTAACATGGTTGGAAAGATAAAACATGTCCGTCAGAAGATTCACCAGGAGGCTGTCAAGCTTGACAGGCCGAGCAGCACAACACAGCCCCCCGGCTCTGTCTTATTTCATAGTTTAGAGAAGCCTCCTGCCTTGGGACTAACGTTACACACAATCAGTCCACCACTTCTGGAAAATAAGAAGAGTGATGCCTCGAAAAATGTTACACAGGTCTGTTACTAAACTGTTCTAATGAATAACGTTGGTATGTGATGTTGAATTTACGTTAACGGTAAACCGGGAGTAAAGTTAAGTGCCGAATTTTATTCAAAATCTGAATATAGTCAGTATGTATCAGCCTGTTGTGTCCGTAAAACATGTATTTGTGTGATATTCAGACAGTTTATGAATGTGCACAGTGATTTCAAGGACACAGTCCTTTATGGGAGGAGTAGCAGTTATTGTAACTCAGTAGAAATTGGAGCTTTATTTTGAAGTCTCACTCCATTTTAGTTAACGTTAAGACTGAGAAAAGGTGAATCTAAATCTCAAAATGTAACCAAAATAACTAGGACTTTTTATACAGCATGTTTATGGTTGAACATTTCTTTGATAATCTTGTACTTATTTACATTCTAAAATCTCACAGGCTCTGGCAGAGAGCTCCTTCCCCACTGGGATCTTTGCTGACACAAAAATCACCCCAGAGGCCCTGGTACAAACACTGACGTTTGAGGAACCTCCAGATGTAATGTTACCCATTCCTGCTAAGAAAGGTAAGACTTGTTATTTAGATTGAGGTCAGTCTATTTATTTGTTCCTCCCTCACCTCATGACTGATGCTTACTTGTAGCTTTACCGCTGTGGTGACTGTTTGAGCGGGGCAGATATAGATAGATACATCTTAGTACTTCTTCTAATCCTTATGGAAATTGTGTTATGACTGCAGCCAAGTCACATCTGTTGAACCTTAAGGGTATTATTGTAAAATATAATACCAACTCAAAATTAGAAATGCTCAGTATAGTAGATACTGTGTACTGATGTCTTGTACACTGCTCAAAAAAATTAAAGGAACAGTTTTTAAGTAGAGTATAGCATCAAGTCATTTAAACGTCTGGGATATTGATCTGGTCAGTTAAGTAGCAGAGAGGTTTGTTAATCAGTTTCAGCTGCTTTGGTGTTAATGAAATTAACAACAGACGCGCTAGAGGGGCAACAATGAGACGACCCCCAAAACAGGAATGGTTTTACAGGTGGAGGCCACATTTTTTCGTCTCCTCATGTTTTCTGACTGTTTTCACTAGTTTTGCATTTGGCTAGGGTCTGTGTCACTACTGGTAGCATGAGGCAATACCTGGACCCTACAGATGTTGCACAGGCAGTCCAACTCCTCCAGGATGGCACATCAATACGTGCCATTGCCAGAAGGTTTGCTGTGTCTCCCAGCACAGTCTCAAGAGCATGGAGGAGATTCCAGGAGAGCAGTTACTCTAGGAGAGCTGGACAGGGCCATAGAAGGTCCTTAACCCAGCAGCAGGACTGGTATCTGCTCCTTTGTGTAAGGAAGAACAGGATGAGCACTGCCAGAGCCCTACAAAATGACCTCCAGCAGGTGGGCCCTGTGCTCACTGCCCGGCACCGTGGAACTCGATTGGCATTTGTCATAGAACACCGGAATTGACAGGTCCGCCACTGCCCTGTGCTTTTAACAGATGAGACCAGGTTCACCCTGAGCACATGTGACTGACGTGAAAGGGTCTGGTGAAGCTGTGGAGAATGTTATGCTGCCTGTAACATTGTTCAGCATGACCGGTTTGGTGGTGGATTAGTGATGGTCTGGGGAGGCATATCCATGGAGGGACGCACAGACCTCTACAAGCTAGACAACGGCACCCTGACTGCCATTAGGTATCGGGATCAAATGCTTGGACCCACTGTCAGACCCTACGCTGGTGCAGTGGGTCCTGGGTCCCTCCTGGTGCACTACAATGCCTCATGTGGTGAGAGTATGCAGCCAGTTCCTGGATTATGAAGGAATTGATACCAATGACTGGCCCCCAATGCTCGCCTGACCTAAATCCAATAGAACACCCCTGGGACATTATGTTTCGGTCCATCCGACGCCGCCAGGTTGCACCTCAGACTGTCCAGGAGCTCAGTGATGCCCTGGTCCAGATGTGGGAGGAGATACCCCAGGACACCATGCACAGGAGCACATGGGGCCCATACAAACTACTGAGTACTATTTTGAGTTGCTGCAGTGACATTTCAGCAAAATGGGTTAGCCTGCTGCATTATTATTTCACTTTGATTTTCGGGGTGTCTTTGAATTCAGCCCTCTGTAGGTTGATAATTTTCATTTCCATCAACCGATGTGGCATCCTTTTGTTTCCAACACATTACCCAGTCCATGTCAGTATAGATATCCAGCATGATTATTTTTTGTCCCATTGACATCTGCTGTTTCAACATGTTCCTTTAATGTTTTTGAGCAGTGAATTATAGTGAGCTTGTTCCCCTTGTGTACAACACTTAGGTATTTGTACTAAAGAGTGTGACAAATACCCCCAAAACAGAATGAGGAGTACAATTGGTGTCACGCTTGGGATTAGCATATAAACAATGCTTCATTTTTTTTGGCATTTGCACAGCTCTGGTGGTGATGCGCCAGTTCGGTCTCCCAATGTAGTAAACGGCTGTCAGGCAATGACTCAGTGTCGCTAATTCAGACTGTATCAGCCCCTCAGACCTGACATTTATTCTCATGCACTGTTAGCCTCTACATGAAATGAGAACTGGGAAGTCTTACAGCATGCTGTATTGTCCTAACTACATCTAGGTTTAGCCCACAGGCCTGACGCGTTGTACCAGACATGCACGTTTGAGTTGCTGGCAAAGACTCATTCACACATTGACAACTGTCTGCTGTTTATCAGTGTAATAGCCATAAGCACTGCGCTATTGGATTTCTTGGCAAGAGCAGCGATTAATGCCTCTGAGCCTTTACTGGATTTTCCCATCCATTTCATAAATGTCATTTAAGAATATTAGACCTTAACAGAAACTATTTCCAAGCAGGTTAATTGTGAGATGTTACTGATAGAAGCTGCACTACATAGTCTACTAATTGGTCTCAGGCTATAACTTCACTGAGCTGCCAAAGCTAACCCTCTGTCAGGCAACAGCGGCTGGAGCTTCCCAGGCAATTGTCACCACTGGCACTTTCTCTCCAGCCTGCCATCTCTAAAACATGCGTGGACACCCATCGGGCCTAATTGTTCCACTACCATGAAACCTTCTGTTTGGCATGATTATCAGTGATACTGTGCTGATAATGCAAACCCCCTTTCTATGACTCGCTGGTTTCATCACCCGATCCCCTCCTGATGAACTCTGTTTGTCATCCAGTGTACTCATTACTTTCAAATGAGACATTCAATTTTCCTCCCGTTTATCGCACTTAACTGTTTCCTTGCAAAAGTGTTCTTTTTGCTGCTACTTAAAGAATCTTTTGACACAAACAAAGCAGCTGGTCAAAGCATTGTGCAGCATTGTGTGTCAACTTCAATAAACTGCCAGCGTCAGATATTTAATGAAAAGCAAGACCGATCGAGAAAAAGACTTTCTGGGAAGAAGAGAATTCACTCAGACACAGTTATCTTTTTACTGTTAAACCCTAATTTCCCTTCTGAATTCTTGGTCTTTTTCTATTATTATTGCAGAGGGATATTTCCCAGTCGCAGCCTCTCCTATTTTTGTCAAGTGGCCTGATTGAATGTGAAGTCACACAGGAAAACATCATTTGGGAATGGACCTTTTCCCAACTTACCTGTACATCTGACAAAAATTCAATAGAATCACAGCTACATGGGACAAAATGGTGCGTCATGCATATTAGATCAGGACAATGGAACAGCGACAACAGTTTGCAAACTTTTCCTAAAAATACAGAACAATGACTTTGTTTGGTGTGTTGTCTTTGGAAAAAGCCCCAGGGCTCCTCTATGGAGATTTTTGTTTGTGAGGTTCACTCCTCCTCTGTCACATTAACTTAGTCCAATGTGAGGCTACCTTGTCTAAAACAGTCAACTTATCTGAGAGTCTACTGACCAGAGATGCGATGGCAGACACATCACCTAGTCCAGAGCTTCAGAATAGCCTAATAGAGTTAAGACAGTACCTGTTTACATCTTGTTTCATTGCAGGTATGGGAATGTAAATACGTAAATATATGTAAATATAATTATGAGGCGGAAATTGCAGAGGAGATCCTTTGTAATGGAGCACTTTCTTGTTTGACTGAGCCACTGTTTTTTACCAATTAACCCAATCAAGAAGCTTGACTGACACCCGCAGATGTAGGCTCTGCTTTCTTGATGCCCTCAGTGTCTCTGGTATATCTACAGATCGCGGATAAAATGAAAACAGTCTGCGTGGTGAGAGCCTCTTTCCATTTTGCATAATTAAGAGCTTTTGAACACCTCTGACTAATTTATCACCTCAGCAAAAGGCCACGCACAGGTTATGGAGTGGGATTCAAATCTCAACAAATGCATGAGTCTCTAATGTAAAAGCTTTGCAGACAGGTTCTCCAACTTTCCTACTTTCCATGTAGCAAAAACATACACAACCAGCACACCGATGGCACTGTGCAGCCTATTTAGAAATGTAAAACTTGCATTGTGACAGTTCTCCCAGCTCCCTAAAACCCATGGCACACAATGTAAGCAAACTGCTCATTTGCCAGCAGGACGCAGTGTTAGGATTGCTGCTGTAACGTCAATGGCAACACACTGAAGTGAGCAAGAAGAGGCAAAAGCAGCAGGATCCTTTTGAGAGAATTCAAGCTTTTCTTTAGTGAGTGGGTGGAAGCTTTATATTTCTGGCTCTGCTGATGAAGTCACTTCCACATGGAATCATGTTTGCTCGACAGACACACCTGTTTTTCAGTGTGACTTTGCAGTGTGGTCCTACTGGGGAAGTCATTGTCAGGCAACCAAAAATAAATCATTAGAGAGCAAAGATGAAGATGATCCTTTTATTTTTTAAGAAATCTTAGAATTCACAAAACACATTAATTTCAATTTACTATTGTTATGTTTTCACTTTTGAAATGTTTTCTATATTGTGGTTACATAGACCTGCTCTATATGAACAAGTGCTATGAGATAACTTTGTTAAGATATTTCCTCTTTGATAAAGCTTATAGCAGGGCTGACTCAGGTGAGCCCTGAGCCACCCCTTAGAGGAGGGGTGGCCTGGACGAACCCTGAGCCCCCCCTTAGTTATGCTGCTATAGGCCTAG
>JAVQJF010126373.1:0-27103 GCA_036023855.1 Gadopsis marmoratus | reverse complement strand
GTCGTCTCATTAGGAGCCCTGACGTTGTCAGGCAGCATACAAGCACGTGGGGGCCATACAAACTACTGAGGACCATTTTGAGTTGCTGCAATGACATTTCAGCAAAATGGACTAGCCTGCCGCATCACTTTTTCACTTTTATTTTCAGGGTGTCTTTGAATTCAGCCCTCTGTAGGTTGATCATTTTCATTTACATCAAACGATGTAGCATCCTTTTGTTCCTAGCACATTACCCAGTCCACGTCAGTATACATGTTCAGCAGGATTTTTTTCCCCATTGGGATCTGATGTGTTTTCAAAGTGTTCCTTTAATTTTTTTGAGCAGTGTATTTATGTACACCGCATACGACCATTCACACGCGTCCATATGCCTGCTTGCATGTGCAGAGTCAAAGACGCACAAACATTTGGGGTGAGAGTGTATCTTAAGGGGCACTCGTTGTACCGCATTATATCTTGGAGACCATTTTCCACTCCTATACGTGCACGAGGATTTATGGTGACAACCGTTGCTATTTGGAACCTGTGAAACGTTCCTCTGCTTTCACCCCCCCAAAAAAAGGAAAGCATAACAAACCACATTTTTTCTTTATTTGAAGCAAATAAATATCCCGATTTCCTCAAACCACTGAAATCTGTGGCAAAATATTGGGAACATAAAGAGGTTTCAGAAAAATGATGTGAATGACAGTATGGCAGCAAAGCACCAGTACCAACACAAGCGCTGGCTTGTAGTTTTTTCTTTCTCTGCAGTTTCCAGAGCAAAAAGCATAACTGAGGCTGTAGAAGTTGCTGTTATGGATCTGTCGATGGGCATTTGAAATAGGGATCACGTCCTGCTAAGCATCAATGTGGACGTATAACGTTCACAATACACTCTGATTCCAAAAAAATTCAATAAAGATACACAAAGTACCAGCCAGGCAACTGCAAAGAGCATGTTGTTTCTCATCTCTTTATGTAAAAATGCAGAAATATCTTTAACTGCAAGTGTTTCGCCTATTTGAAAGGAATTATGGCCTATTGCAGCATACAGAATACATACATTTTACAGAAATAATATTAACCCATAGCAGGAAATATGGTGATATGCTATATGTTTGCAAAACAGCTGTTGATTTGGAGTCAGTATAAGACAGAGGATGAAATGTCTGTATTATTTATTATTGTCTGTGTCTGTTGGTCAGTGCCAACGTTCAGTTTAAAACACTAAAGAATCACAGTTTATCATCAAAACCAGAAATCAAACAAAGTCTTGTGGGTCTTCCTCTGAATGGGTGTTTGACAAGAGGATATTAGTTTGCCACAGTGACTGGAACATGCACGTTACAAATAAAAAAACATATTTTCTTACTTATCCCTAATGGTTGGTTTTGTCCATGAGTCGAGATCCATTTCTTGTAAGACAATATGTCTTTCGTTGCTTTCGTGTGGAAGACTTGGCATATACATACATGTAGCTGACATCCTCGCCATCATTGTATTTCTCTTCAGCATCATCAGATATTGTTCTCGTCATTTTGAGAATCGTGACTCCACAGTTACCCACCCTAAGCTCCATAGACAGGGTGTCTGCCACTTAAATTAATTAAATCAAAAGTAAACAGAAGAGGAGTTATGCATAGAAACCTAATAAAATTAAAACCACCACTGCAACAATAACACAATAGGAGAATTAAATGTGGACTCGAAATGATTTATTCTCTCTTACTGAAACCTGGTTGTGTCATGATGAATATGTTAGCCTAAATGAATGAGTCACATTAATACTCACATTCCTCGAGGCACAGGCCGAGGAGGTGGAGTTGCAGCCGTCTTTGACTATTAATCAGCCCTAAACCTAAACTAAATTATACCTCGTTCGAAAGCCTTGTTCTTAGTCTTTCACACCCGACCTGGAAAACACTACAGCCAGTTCTATTTGTTACAGTGCGGAATTTCTATCTAAATTCTCAGAGTTTTTCTCAGGTTTAGTCCTTAAAACTGATGTTATGATATTATTTAATTGGGATTAAATGCACAAATTAAGCTGGTTAAAGTCCTTTTTATCAGTCCGATAATGTGTTGCTTAGATGTATTCTTATGGCGTGTGTATGACAACTGTAGCTTTATTCTTTCTGGCGGTGTAAAACCGACTAAAAGACAAATATAAAAACATCATTCAAAGTGGTAAGTAGGCTTAATTTCATAGGTCAACAAGTGCAACAAGTGCTAGGCTTTAGTGCTTCAGTCAGTCTCCGTTGTAGGATGATATCGGTATACAGAAGCACAGTGACATGGCTGTGGCATTGCTTGCAAGAAGCCAACACATCTGTTATCTCAAACATAACCTGCTCTGGAGCCTGAAGTTACCTCTCTAACCCCAAAATCTGCTTCGTCGCACAGGCCTCTGCTCTGCTCTGCCCTGAGGTAACTTTATGATATGGTGCTATATAAATAAAACTGAATTGAAACTGAAATCAACTCCATTGCCTCCCTTTCCATCATCTCCGTCTTCAGTGTCATCTTTGCTTTTGTCATTTTTGCCTCTCCATTACCATTTGCATGACGCGGCAACCTTCTCGCCGTCTGGTAATCTACGTTACCACTACTGTTAAAAGTCTGCGTATTAGCAATAAGCTTGACGTGAAAGTGTTTTACTCAGAACAAAATAAAGCTACAAGATTCACTGAACTGTCCCATCTCGGCTCGACTGAAGCCAGCTGATGGCGTCGCCTGTGACTCAGCACGTCAAGTCGCCAGCGGCTGGTTTTAGAACATAAGGCACGTCACCTGTTTCAACAACCAATCAGTTGTTTTTTTTATGTTTTCGTCATTTCATCAATCCAAGAAATAACTCACTATCTCTATTCATTCGTGTTTTAAGACGCTACAAATTATATTCAGCTACAAAAAACGTCTGAAAAGCCAGCAGTTAGAACGGAAGTGCAGAGAGTCGTTGCTGAGGAAACGATACACCGTCTTGTTTAGTCGCATCGGTTTAAACTGGCAGGTTTCAGAAGGTTGCAGACCGGCACATTGCAAGTAGTTGCAAGTTTCAACTCGTCTCGTCGCGACCACTTGGTCTGAACTGGGCTAGAAAATGACAAATGCTCTTTGTTCATTCTATCAGTATGGTCATTAATTTCCTTTAACTGGTGCATATTGAATGTGTAGCCTGGGTGCTCTGATGTGTCATCAGTTTAATGTGCTGTGGCTCTGGTGCGTCCCGCATACGTGTGGCTTGGCAGGTTAGGGACGCTGTGATGCAGAAATGCTGGTTTGGCTGGAGAATGAGGAGAGTGTGTGTGTGTGTGTGTAGGAATGAATGAAATCTTGGCTGCTGCCATTTTCTGATTTTAGACAAACACTTCACAGGGTTTCACTACAAGGGCCAAACGGGCTGTATCAGGTGTAATGGTTATTTATTGCCCTCAGTGTGTGAGACGTATTTATGTGAACTCAAATATGTTATGGCGTCCTCTTTATATGCTGCCGGCCACAAGGCTGAGCCAAAATGTGCGTTTCCTTGTGGCCGGCAGCATATAAAGAGGACGTCCATCCCCAAGGATTAGTTGATAAACCAAATAATACTGCACCTTAACCAAAACTATGGGAGTGATATGGGATGTCTGGGTCAGCCCCATAGGGAGCCGTCGGACCCAGAGCGTGTTTTACAAGCGCGACAACGCGTCTGCCGCCACATTATCTTTGCCACGGATATGTTTTGCATCAACATTGAAAGAGACATAAAAAGAGACTTCTGTTTTTATACGCTGCTAGTTCCGTTAGACAAAGCTGCGTAAACCTCCTGAGCCTTACAAGTCAGCCTGCACTGCAGCAACAGCGTCCACGCGTCTTTAGGCCATTTTAAAGTTGTCGCCACACGCTCAAAGAATGTTAGATTTTTATCCACAGCTTTCTCGTGAAAGACTGGAACAAGTCGAATACTTGTACTTGCATCAGAAGCAGCTGATCAGGGCCGCGGAGCCTGTGGAGACGCAGTTTCACTAAGTTCTAACTCCTTTGACCCAAACACACACTTAGTCTCTTCCTCGAGTTTCTCACCTCAAGATTACAATTAATTACCTTCTCCTTTAAATCTAGCCGACTCGGCCTCACCTGGTAGGCGAGACCCGGCTCCACTGATTTAGGAGAAGTAATGACACCCGGGTCACAAACAAAAGTAGTACGACTACCTCACCAAACCCGCACATGCCCAAAACAACCTGTTTGACTAGCCCCCAAATAAATGTGCATCGTGCTACTAATGGAGATGATTTTTCGGCTGGCCTGGTTTGGCCAAAGGACAAGTTCAAGCATTTCATCGTCTCTCCTCTGCCTCTCCACTTCATTACAGCCATCCATTAGCCTGTTTTCCTCCAAAAGTCCAGCTCTGCACTTGCCACAGCCATTCCGTTCTTCCCTCATTCATTCTTCCACAGCTTGACATCCACCGCTCTCACCCAGACCTTCAGTAGCCTCTGTGTGCTTTGGGTCAAAGGTGGAGCGTGTCAGTAACAGTGCACCTTACTGACCGTGTGAGCTCATGCAGGCAGGAAGCAGTGGCTGATTGGTAGGTTTTAGGTTCTGTCACACTGTGATTTAGTCTTTCTAAAACAACAGCAGAGCCACAGTGTGATTTACGGACTGCAGACAGTCTAGTGTGTCTGAAGGCTGATGTGCATGAGCCACACTGAGATTCCACCTTCCTTGCTGACTACCTCCTTGACATTCTAAACGTGGGCGGTGCTGGGGAGATACAATTACCAGCTTGAATAGAAACCAGTATGACGGTAGCCTTCTGTTAAAAACAAATTGTGGCTGTACACTTGCGCACCACAAGATAAACACAAGTAGACGTCCTGAGGTGTAGCAGTGAGTTTTCCTTGTCTGATCCCTTTTGGAATTTAATGACTTCCTGTGTGCCAAAGCAATAGAGGAGGTGCAGCGGCAGTCTGTTGCTACAGTGCAATTTGGTGTCAAGGAAGACTACAGTGTACACCAACTGGCTGCTGGACAGACCAGGACTCCCAAAAGCATCTTAAGGCTCAGACGATCTCTTTACTTAAGTACAAGTAATAATACTACACTGTAAAAATACTCTGTTACAGGTAGAGGTCCTGCATTGAAAATGTTACGTAAGTATGCAATTATAATCAGGAAAATGTACTTAAAGTATTAAACGTAAGAGTACTCAAGGCAGAAAAATGTCCCCCGTGACTGTTACCCTATTCTATATTTTATCATAAGGTTGTCATTACTCGTGTATTATTGTAAAATAATTTATTCATGGGTTGTTCGGTTTACAAAAATTCAAAACGGTTGCAAACAGTCACCAAGTGACTCTTGTTTTGTCCAACCAATAGTGCCAAATTCAAAATTGTTGTAATTAAAAGGAAAAGCAGCAAATCCTCCCATTCTCCCACGTTTTGTGCATGAAAAGTGACTGAAACGATTGACAAAATTATTGCCAATTAAATGTATTATTCTGGTAGTTAAATTTATAACAAAACACCATATTTTATGAGCTTTTTGTATGTTTTGTAAAGTAACTAAAGCTGTCAGATGAATGTAGTGAAGTAAAAAGTGAAAGGCCAAGAATTAAGTAGGGCACAAGAAGCACAAATTTGTACTTTGATACAATACTTAAGTAAGAGACGCACAGTATACTGAGGCAGAACTGCATACATCGTATGACGCTGGCAGAGCAAATGTTTTCCAAAAGGTTGCATGCCAAATATATAAAGCCCAGTGAGACATTTCAAAATCAAGAAAACATTCATCGGTGCTGTATATAGAGCGAGAAAAGAGTTAAAGTTATCCAAACAAACCTCATATGTCTCCGAAAACACTCCGAAGAGTCAAGCTGGCTCTTTTGCAGGTGATGTAACGTGAGTAATGCTTTTTATCCCAAACCCACCTCCACGTAGACTGAGAATGGCTCTCCTCCCCGTGAAATGATGCCATTACAGTGGACTGTATCGTACAGGTTGCCCTCTAGCTTATAACAGGTTTATGGATGTCATCAAGGCAAACACAAGCACACTTACATGATTTCTTCACTTTGTCCCAACAGGAAGGCCGGCCTCATCCTCTCCCAGTTAGATGAACTCTCCCCGTGGTGTAAGGGTCTTCTTCAGGAGCCGAAGATTGGCCTCCGCAGGATGTCCCTCAAGTTCCTGTCCTGCCGTTACACTGACACCAAGGCCTTTGGGCTGAACTGGTCGAACATGGGCCAGGACGTACACAAGGCCTGCGACGAGCAGACGCTCACTGTCATGTATAATGACTACGGTGAGCCCAAAGAGCTGTAAGATTACTTGAAGCTTTCCGTTCGGATGTGTACAGGGATATGGGAGATTTGTCAAATCCAACAAAGAAACAAATAAAAGGCAGGTTTCACACTTGTATCCACATGATTTGAAATGCCATTTGCTCTATTAAGCATCAAAAATCTAATCAGAGCATCCAGGTAGGAGATGATCTGTGAAGCCTGATGATCATCTAATAGACTAGGATCCATACCTCTTCGCTGTGTATATAAAGATGGACGTCGCATCCCTACTTCCTCCTAATGTACACAAATGAAGCCAAAGTTTCCTGGAAAATATTACCTATACTGCAGCCAGCCAGCAGGGGGCGATCGAGATATTTTGGCCGCACATTTTGGGGAGCTGTCAGGCAAAGTCCACTGCTCCCTTGCAATGATAATAAACACAGACCATGCATTTTCTTTCACTTTATTTCTTTGTTGGATTCAACAATCTTCATTTTAAAATTTTAATACATAAAGAGAGCAAAAATACGACATCTTAATAGTATAGTCTATAGAAAGCGTAATTTAATTTGGCTTCTTCAAGGTCAGATCTGAGCCTTGAAGGGTTACACATCAGGGTCTTTGTGTCTGTTGAAATCCAAACTTAGTCATATCTTTAGACGTTTTGGTGAGAACTTACGAAAGGCAACTCTTGATGTCAAACAAGTGGCCAAAAACTGATAGTGATTGTGACGTTTTAGGGGGCCCACGTCCATCTGTAGGCCTGGAAACAGCTGAGTTCTTAGACCTGACTTCTAACCTAAAATCAACGCTTCAGGTTCAGTTTACATGAAAAACAGATCCAGGAGATTCTGGGTCTTGTAAAGATTTAACTGTCATTGTAGCTTCAGTTTCACTGGCGCATCCCGCTTATGCACCACGCGCAAGAGGTGAACACATCATGGGCTAAAACATCATGTATCTGAGCTGTGACTTGGTATTGGCTGCTGCTGGCTAGACTTTTTCATCTATCTTTTTACATATTTTAAACAAGGTCCGCCTCATGAACTAGAGCACACGAACCTGGTTTTAACTTTTGCCATTCAGACAGCTATTTAAGGAAATGTCGCGACACAGCCAGTATTATACAAAGTCACCCATGTCTCTGTGGGAAAGGTGAGGTAGCATAGCAGTCGAAGCTAAAGTGATTTTACTAGAAAGGTTAAAGGAGGATAAGAGAGGAGAGATGGCCCGCCAGAAGGAATTTTAGTAGCCTAGTAGACATTTGAAGGAAACTTTGTACATAGCATTATCATAATGTTTTAGCGATATAACCTGCTGAATGTAGTATTGATAGTTTGCATTTATAACTCAAGCTGTTTTACTAAATAACAGGCATCACAGACGAAGTACACAGATCGGTTCATTTTCTCTACATGTTCAATAATACTGAGTGTTTACTGTGAGTATATTTTGACTTTGATTTGACCTCGGTTTGTTATGTTCTTCTTTTGTCACTGTGCGGTGGCCATGTTTGAGATTGATGTCAAAGAAATGCAAATGTACATTAGTCGTTGATTTTTAACAGAGCTCATATGTGAATACTAAAATGAACACTTGTAGATTTTTGTATAGGCAGCAAAGTATTTCATAAATGCATCACATTATAGCACAGTACAGTGTTCTTCTTCTTCTGTATATAAATGAACAACAGGTGATATTTTACAACATTTACATGTGCTTTAGTAGATACAATATTGTACTGTAATATCTTCTGTGTAGCTTAGTCTAGCAATGGCATTAATGCACCGATTGCAGTTCTGATTTATAGCGCAACGTTCTTTGATCGGCTGTAATCCACTAAATGAAACTGGATTAGACCTTTTGTCATAAACTGCAAGTGATTTTCTTGATTTAAAGACTATAGCTGTGTCTCATTTCGCATTCTTCCCTACTTCCACTTGTTATTTTGAGTGTAGTATGAGAAAAAAGTAGTATGAGCACTATGGGTACCCGGGTGGTGTACTCGTAACAGTCAAAATGTTGAGTTTGGAACGCCGGACACTTCTCACCCTCAGTGGCCGCCAACCAATGAAAATGGCAGCAGTGGTTGCGACGGTTAAACACCGCAATAAAAGTAAAAGCGCGTTAATTTTTCATAACATTTAATAATTTCAAATGTGGCCGCCCGGTTGCTATTCGCCATTAAAAAGAAAAAAGAAGAATAAGCCGTCAAATGTTGCGACGGTCACTTCCGGCCATGTTCGATTTGAGACGACACTATCCTGCCAGTATTCGCTACGCTGCTACACAGTGCACTACATGGAAGTATCCGAATTGAGACACAGTATCCGACAGCATTTTGTCGTACAAAAACGGCAAAATGACTAATGAAGTGGAACTGAACACACAACGAATGAGGCAACAGGATGGAGACGTGTTGACCTTTGAGAGAAATGGGACCCAACCATCTACTATCTGCATGATATTATCGTGTCTATAATGTAAGTGGCTATCATAAACTTTTTCACTTTGATCTTTGCTACTTCAAAGAACAATAAAGAATATATTGTGAAAGGTGTATAGATATTCCTCAATTGTGCAACAGAGGCCGACGGGTCAGAAGAAATCTTTTCTACTTTGTGTGCACTACTTAGTTTTCCATGCTCTTGAATTACGTAATTTGTGCACATATGAAAAAATCATACTCTTGAGGCATACGCAGTACAATCAACTTGTAATTGGGACAGCAGCGTTCTTCCTGACACCACCAGTTCAGCTCCAACTGTATCTTACTGTACTGTGATCAAATGATCAGCTCAAAGGTCCACTGACGGACTTTAAAGCAGAATTGCCTAAAGCCCAAATGCATTTTCATATCTAAACTACTGGAATGATTGCTCTGCTGTATGAAAATCAAGTCTACTGCATGGCCAAATCTAATATTCAAGATATATGACAAAGGATAATATCAATTATCAATTATAATGTGAAAACATATCAGATGGTCACAGATCAGATCTCTGACAGCAGACACAAGTGGAGGTTACTAGGTAACCATTTGGCACAAAAGGTTTTGTGGGAATGAAGGCGGTCCTCACTTTCTGCATATGAAGCCAGACTGATAGCTGAGAAACGTGTTTGTTTGCCCAGTTTTGCTGCAGATTCTCGGTTCTTTTGTAGTTTGCTGAAATGGCAAAAGCCTGCAGCGAGAACGTTAAAATGTCTGTGCAACTGTCCAAAAACATGCGGACTGCTCTAGTTCCTGAAGCATTCAACATAGAATATCCATACTAATAATTCCCGTTTTGTTCCATTAGCAATTCAGAAATCCGTGACACAGCGACAGCAAAATAGATCCAATTCAGACTTATTCTGGCATTTCACATCTAAAGCTGTAAAAGCTTAAAAGCATTGATTGCTGTAGTATAAAGGACAGCCATGAGCATTCAGCCTGTGATAAAAACACTTTTGCCAGAAAAAAATAGAAATCAAGACAGATATAAGGGTCGATGTAAAGTTGCTATTTATTTCATATAGAGTATAAAGCACTGTAAAATATTACGAAGAACGTGATTACACTTTTTTTTTTTAGATACAACATTTGGATGGGGCACGTCATCATTTCTGGATCATAGCTACCAAAACCTCTCTGATATACAAAGAAGTTTGAAGTCAGTGTTGAGCCCAGGCTTCCCAAAAGTATTGTTTTTAACTCAAGTTTTGGTTTTCTCTTCTTTTGGTTTATTTTAAGTGCATCTTTGTTTCAGTGGAAATCCACGTGTTAGAGCAGTAGTGCCGCCATCAGAGCGTTGCGCATTGTAAAGCCAACATTTGATAGTATTGCCTTTCGCATTCACATTTGTACGTAACTGCTTCCAATTACAAATATTTGACATCATTCTGTTGTGTAAATGCAACTGAACACACTTACAGAAAATGCACTTTTGGGAAGCCCTGTGCACATTCTGTGCGGTACGGATAAATGTTTGCATTACTGGACTTGTGGTATAAACAGACTTGTGTGAGTAATACGTGGTCTATTAGATATGTTAGGTGATCCAAATATATTAGTCTATACATGTTAGTCTTTACAGGTGTGTGTCCTTTTACATTACTAACAAGCTACGTGCCATAAAGAAGTGTGAAGTGATCTGATGCACAGTGATGTAGTACTTTGGTCTGCCGTGAGGACAGTAGGGAAGCAATGTTACTGTGTAGTGGAACTCTTCGTCCTTTGCCCACTTGCAAAATGTGCCTAAGCAAATGTGACTAGTCCTCATTTGGTTTTGAGTAGCTGTCAGGTGACTTACGAAACTGAATTGCCATTCAACACGAGTGAGAGCAGTCTGTGCTCTGGCTTCAGGATTATTTAAATGGAGTGCTTTTGCAATAATGCTATGAATTGCTTTTGTTTCTCCTCTACCTGGATGCTACAGTGAACACAGTTAGCAGCGCTTACTGCAAGGTCTGTGCATGTTACTCAACAGCTTTCCAGCTCTGCCAGCTCTTCTGGTTTCTTTATCCCAAAACTAATGAAGTCCAGAAACCTACTTGAATCCATTTACAATAGTGATTTGATCCAATTATGATGGCTTGATTTGTACAGGAGTAAATAAACTGCTTTTTAACCCCATTTGAACTAGACCTCAGTGTCCTTTTCAAAATATAATGTTCTGCTCTCACACAAGCAACGATAACCCTTAACTACTTAATAGAAAAAGAACACAATATATTCACATGTGGATTGGTGCAGGGACATAGGACATGACTCATATGTAATGCATTTTAACAGTACAATCACTTATGATAAAATAAAAATGACCTTTTATGAGACGCATGAAGTCTGACTTCAATCGCATTCTTTGCGTTGCAAATGTTAAAAATTGAATGTTTCTTGTTTGTTTGTTGTGGTGTGTAGCGTGTGGTTTGACTCTGTTTAACACAAGTTCAGCCTCTTTCATCCCTCTATCTTACTGCATTCCTCCTCCAGCCACACCTCCTCCCAAGTGCTTGGCTTTGCTCTTATTCTCCTCGGCGTCCGGATCACGGCAAGTGCACTCTTCCTGGTTGCAGTCCGCCCCAAACTGAATGACCTGTCAGTAAAACAAGCACAACATTCAGCGCTCGGCTTCCCAGAGCCGCTATAGATCTTTCAATCTGTGGCTGGATTCAGACAAAAGCACAAGATGTGACTTTCCAGGCCTGTCTGGTGCAGCTGTAACTTTTAATGGATGACTACACCGACAAAACACACATTCCATTTGGTTGGTTTCCCTGTTTAAGGCTGAGACGGTCTTGATGAAATCTGATTTAATCCTGTGCACATATATGGCCCTATTCCAGCGTAAGTAGGTGGAAAAGATGCCTAGAAAAGAAGGATGAAAAGCAGTGGGGTAAAAAGAAATATTACATCAGGACTTTCAATAAAAGCAGAGTCACTGAAAAATGCACTAGTTGAGGAGGCCTCCCAATGGGGTCGTTACATTTCAACTGTAGCAAAGAGCACGACTTTGAATGGCAAAAACAGACAATAAAAAATAAATTTGCTTGAACTGACCTAGCAGCTAGTGAACACTTTTGCCCCCACGTCTACTTTGTGTTTGTGCTGAAAGGTAAGTACCACTTAGTAACCCAAGCGTGGTCTTAGCAGACTTGTTGTATTTCCTCACAGTTACAAAGAGGACTCCAACGGCCCCCGGGAGGCCGATTAAGCGCATGATGTCCAATCATTCAACATGGCCTTTGAACGGTGAGAAACCTTGAGGGTCTTCTGGGGGTGGGATGGGATTTGTAGGTGGTGGGGGGGAGGACGCACCGCCGTGGAGGTGAACGGATGAACACATGTTAAGAATCAACAACAAGAGGCTGCCAGCTCTCGTCTAGGAAGCGAGCCATCACCACAGGTTGCAAAATAAACTCTGGTGCCCCGCGAAGCAGTCTGTTGCAAGAAATGTAAACATTCGCTCCTGGAGGGAAGGAGTGAGAGCAAGATTGAGAGAAGGAGAGGGAGAAAGGAGAGTGGGAGGCAGAGAAAGAAAATAAGGATGACGGCAAGCAAGGAGAGTGGGAGGTAGCAGCTTGTCGGCCTTCACTGCTGATTGCACTCAGTTTAGGCGGGAGACATCAACAGAGGTTGATGGCAGGGTAATAGTTTCACTGAGGCCCAGCTTCACTTAAAATGCCAGCAGTCCCATTTAAGACGAATTGGCACGGCCGTTAAATGTTTCCTTAACAGCTTCATCTTGATTCATTGATGCAAGCGGGGAGCAAGCCAAGCGATGCTCCACCTCTGATGCCTTCTAACAACCTTTGTTTCTGCCTCATCCACAGAAACAAACGGCAAGACTTTCGGCTGTTTCTGAGCGCTTGGAATAGTTGCCTCCTCGCTGTTGAAACGTATTCATGCAATCTTGCATGCAATCAAAGCCTCTAGCTAAGTCTAACTAAAAATCACGTCTTCTGTGTCCTCCTCCTGTTCGCACATTGCTGCTTTTACTACATTGGCCCTTTTGTCGGACCAAAACACAGACTCCAGATAACAAATCAAAGGGAGATTGGGTTTCCATAGATGGTGTGGCAGCGCCGATCTTTTCTTCTGGAGCTTTTCCCTGTTGGCCAATGACTGAATCCCACCTGAATCATCTCTCATGTATCCCTCCTCCCTTGTCATCGCTGCAACTAACCCTGTAAATAAAACCAATACTGCCTGAGCTCCATAAAAAGGAGGCAGCTGGCCTCGTTAGACTGATCCAGACACAAATAGATATGATTATAGATTCAAATATGTGATGATGTTCAGATGTGGGTGACTTATCCTGCCAGATATTGAAGAGATCATTGAAGGGGTCATGTTACTTGCAGAATAAGGTAAAAATCAAACTCACTTCATCGTCGTGTGTGTGTGTGCGCGCGTGTTTATGATCGATACGTACTGAAACTGTAGTCAAATTTGCATGAAATATTCCACCTCCTCTGGTTTTTTTTTTTCTTGGTGGCAGCAGAGGAAATATGCGATGTGGGTCACGCTGTGTTAAAAACCTGTAATTTCCTACACCTGCACAAGTCGAGCTGCATAGTTCTATAGCAGAGGGTTCGGTAACCAAACCCACCATCCACCGCTCTTCATTACCCTTCTGCTCCATCGCTCTGCTGGAACCGCGGCGGCAGCCGGGATGCTGACTCTCACGGCGGGTTTAGTTCACTTCCTCAGAACGACCCCCGCTCGCTGAGCTGCTGTTTTACAGCGGCAAAGTAAACCGCAGACCGTCGGACACCTCGCTGCTCCCGCCCTCGTGCCCCCCACCCCCGTCTCCCCTGTAAACGAGCAGTTAGTGGCAGTCTGGCAGCTCATTTATTATGATGGCAGCTACAGACTCGCTGAACTCCTTCTCCATTTAGGAAGGAGCTGCCGGTGAGTCACGGCGTGCTGAGGACATGAAGGAGACAGCTGAGGCTCGGCCAACTGTAGGACATAGGAATTAATAGGCAGGGCCCCCTGAATGAGTGTCATAAATGTGTGGCTGTACAGTAGCCAAATAGGGTATAGTGAGAGGAGGGGGTGGGGGGGTGGGGCACTTCCCAAATGTCCACATGGGAGAGAGGTTCTCATGAAAGCACAGAAAAATAGGAGGAAAAAAGACGTGTTTATGTAGAAGCAGTTGAGGGAATGCGTGGCCTGGTTTCTACCACTGGCCCGACCTGCTCATTATTATTCATACATTCCTCTTAGCCACCCAATGTAATCAGCAATCATTTAGGGCAATTAGTGTAATGTGATGCATTTGCATCTTGCAGCGAGCACAAACAAGCCATCACCAGGGAGAGTGTGTTAGGATGGATAAACACAGAGACATCCAACGTATTCGTCGAACTGATTAGACCTGCATTAAATGTTTTAATTTAACTTTACAATACACTTAGGTTTTATGCCTGCATCACGCTGTAGAGCTGCAATACTAAAAGGTTTCTCACCTCCACTAAAGAGGCTTTAAATGCAGTGTTTCTTGGACTGCCACCAAAATAACACAGTGGGGGTTTCATTCCAGCTAAAACTGGTGTAGTGTGATAGAAGAAAATCTGATCAGGTATATTATGTCCAAGTGTAGTCTGATGTCCTGAACCATGACTAGTTCCTTCTGCAGTGGAGCAATGGCTTAATATGAGAGGTGAGAAAGTGTATAGCAGCCTGGGGTGCTGAAAACCTGCTTATTTACCATTTGAGTGGAAAAGCCGGAGGGCACAAGTCTCCACTGTTGTTTCAAGTACAGATGAGGGAGGCTAAATAGGCGCAGTCGTTAACGGGAGAGAGGGGAAAGTAGCAGGGATCTGTGTTTGTTTGCTTAGCAGAAGTCTCCTGCGTAGCGGCGCAGCGTTCATGCCAAAAGAGACGGATTTCTACTACTGTAAACAGGAAGAATCTGGCTTTGAATCCAGCTTCTAAGCTCCAGCTTGATTGCAAGAGGTGAGCCGGGAGCGAGCCAAACAACACTTTGCCACCTTTTAAACAAAGTGGACAGAAATGTTAAGTTATAATCTGTTAAAGGAATACCCCCCAAAAACATGTGTATTATTCAAACAAAAACAGATGGTTTAAAAGTGATGAAAATCTATCTTTCTCTTCCTTTGTAAATATGGCAGACAGGAGGCGTAGAAGTGGAAATGTCTGTCTGTGTACCTTTCTGGTGGAGAGTGTGGACGGGCAGCAGTCTCCTCCGTCATACTGGCAGTAGGCCCGGTTGTTGATGGTGTCGCACCAGCCATCCCCTCCAAAAGGCTAGACACAAGTTATAAACAAGAAACTTAATGTTCTCCGCAAAATGATAATAATACATCATACAGCATGGAAGGCAGAGAAGGCCAAAAGAAAACAAAAGTGACTCAACATCTTCCCAGAAAACAGATTCTCAGTAAGTGGCAGATATTGTCATACAATTACATTGTTTGGAACAAATAATCACTTGTGCAGCATAAGCACAAGTCCAATCCAAGTTGTACGGTCAGCCGTACCAGAGAGTCAGCTGCATTGGCTGACTCTCAGTACAGTGTCCAATTGGAGAGGATGACTTCTGTCCACAGAACATGCTGGAGCATCTTCAATTCAATGTACAAGCAGGCCTCTGTGATTTACAATATTGTGTGGGTTACACCAAACCTTCTCCAGGAAGGTGGAGCTAGCGCCGCACGCGCCTGTTAAGCTGCCCCGACCACGGCCATGCCGATTGCTGAAGCAAAACATAAAGACGAGCTCCCTGCACTTAAAGATGACTTCCTAGAGTAAAGATACTTTTAATCTGTGATTATTCAACACAGCTGTTAACGTAAGGATTACTGTGACATGTGGAACTACAAATTATAAGTTTCATTTTTAGATGCATAATTTCGTTGCATGCCACCGTTTGCTGAGGAGCATGTGATCCACCTCTACCAGGTGCTTTTAAAATTCACCTCTAAAATTTAAATTTTGCTCCGTATTTTAGTGGCTACATTAACTCGGTGTTTGCTGCAGATGTAAAGGCCCGAACTCGATGAGCTGTGGTGCTTAAGAACTATGACAGTTACCCCCTTTTCCACCAACATGAAAAGGGTTCCATTTCTGTTCGTGCACCCAATTTTGAACTGTTTGGAGCATTTCAACAAAAAAATTAATTGGCTCAGAACTCAGTCATTACCCACCTGGAACCAAAAGTAGCAGGGGATGGAGAAGGCAACAATGGTCTATGGTCTACTATGGTAATAGTCTTCTACGTCTTTTTATCGTTAATAGTTGGCCCGTGCTTGTTTTTGGATAAAAACACATATCTGTAGTAACGGAACAAAAGCTCACAGATAATCAGTATGATCTGCCATCTGGCACCTGCTTCCGTTGTGCATTGTGCAACGCCCGCCATTGAAGACGCATCCTTGATTACAATGGTTCCAACTGGTTTCCACCAGTTGGAACCATTGTAATCATTGTAACCAGTGGGCTGGTTCGCTAGATAGAACCGAGGTAGAACCGAGGTACCAAGAATCCTGAACAGAGCCGTTTCAAGAACCACGGCCAACTTGGTAGAAAGAGGGCATTTGTAGCAGATCTGATGTTTGCTCTGGTGATCATTTGGATGGTGAAATATAATTTGTTTAAAGTTTGAACTGCTTTAGGGCACAGACCCGAGACCTGTTGCACAAGTAGAAATGGCTTCCACTTTTTGGACTGCATTTTGCTTCTTTTGGCATTTCCAGTATAAACTAGGTTACTGATACAGAAATTAATTTCAATATAATTATGCAAGAGAGGTTTACTTTTACATCTCATTTATCTGGCCTTATATTTGAACTAGGATAGTTAGAGTTGATGTAATTTGATCACTGTTCAGGTATGCGTCACCTTTCTTAGAATATCTATTAATGATAATGTTTTTTGCAATGCTCTGGCCAGTGTGGGAGTCCTTCTGGAGAAACTCTGCAGTGGCACGCAAATTTGTTGTTACATAGAATCTCAAACATGTCATGATGAAAGCTTTTTTAATGTTTTCGACTAAACCTTGAGGGCTTCCCTGAAGTGCCAACAATATGAAAATAAGTGCAGAGTGCCAAAGATACTTTTGGCTTTCTCCGATGGACTGATGGAGTCATTTCAAAGACTTAGGGTTCTACCTAACCTGCACAGGGGGAGAGAGCAGCTGCTGAGAAGATTTCTGCAGTTTTCGCTTCACATCAAAGAGCTCCCTACTTGAGAATCCCCTTGCCTTCCCCAACTAAACTGCCGTGGCATAAATAAATCTATTTAATCGTTCTGATTCCGAGTAAATACTTTACCAGCAAGTTGCACCCGATGCCTCACCCAAATCACCCCTGGTATGTAAATCTTTGTATTACCTTTAGGGCAGTTTAGCCTGCTGTCAGTTTTATTAGAATTTTTAAGCTTTCTAAAACTGAGCTTTAATATGGGTTTGATCTCCATTTCACAAACATGTCTTTCCTTGCTAAAGACTGTTCAAATTAGCAAACCCCACACTTTGCCAACATGAGGTTAATTTTGAGGTCAGGGCTCATGTTGAGGTTAATTATTATTTACATTCCCCTCCAGGCAGCATATACCTTACTCTCAACAGAAATGCGCAGACCCATGAAGAGTATTAAACCAGCTAGAGTTGGCTGTGCACCTTATTCCCCCATCGGTAATTAAAAGGTCAACTGGTTTGTGTATTACAGTTATACAGAAACTCCCTTCAAATCAGTGTGAAAGAGACATACAAAGCAGCGGCAGCCGACCCCACACCTCGCTAACATAAATGTTCCACCTCTTAGAATTGGCTGTTTCTATGGGAGCGTGTGCTGTCATCAGCACCAGCCAAGCTCTTCAGCAGAACTTTATAAAATATGAATTCAAGTGAAGACTATTCTGTCAAGCAGTAACGTATTGCTTTTACTTCCTACCAAGTATCTGTATCATTCTTCTAATGGAAGACTTTTCATCACCTCCCCCTCTATCACCCCGTTCGCCCATCTCTTCTCACAGTTAGGGGAGTGTGAGGTTTGTCCATTTTTCTTCGTCGTGTGACTCAAAGTGTTTTTCCTTTTGATAGAGAAGATAGTTCTGTGAAGTCTGTGTGTGTGTGTGTGTGTTGACGGTGGTTGTAGATTGGGTCTGGTGAATGTAATACACAGTCCACCACAATGTATACTTGCAATTGGCCGTTAATCTTATCTCATCGCTTACCATATTATTCTACCATGATTGGCATATTTTGTGTAGTATAAGTTAATGCTTGTATTAAAAGCATGTTAAGTTGTGAAATCTGCTCAGTAATGTTACACTGCCAATTTTATATTCATGGCTCGAGCATTGCACTGAAGGCGCAGTGAGAGGACAAGTTCTGGGATGCACAATGTTTTGCTGTGTTTGGATTTTACAAATAGACTGCTGGTTGTGGTAACCAGCTCATCAAATGGTTGAATTATCCAGTGCAGTTTGTTTCAGTTTTGGTCAGACTTTGGATTGAATAATTTTTTTTTCTGGGCCTATATCATGCACAGTCTGTAGAAATTTGGTTAACCATATACAGTACATAGCCAAGCAGTCCATGTGTGAGCCCTTGACCTTTCAAGAGGAAACCAGGTTCCTGTTTACACATTTTAGAAATCATGTCACTGCAAAGTCTGTGAACAAACAGATGACTTAAGGGCACATATAAACATGATCGACGTTCAGTGCTGACTGCCAACCTTTGCTGCTTGTGCTTCCATATTAAAACATGATATGTCACCTGTAAATCCCCCTTTTCAGAACCACTTCTAATGCATGTTTTCCGGTAAAGGGCCGAAAGGCTGCATGTCCCCGAGTCATTCTCCCAATGTAGTGTGTGAAACTTAGGTGCATTCTACCTTTCCACCTAGTAACCACTGAAAGGCTTTTGTTGTGAACTAATGACACTGAGGTTACAGACTAATAGCTGAACACTTCTTGGTCTATGCAGTAAGATATTAACTTTTTTGTAGTTAAACACATCAAGGTACGCAGCACAGTTAATCGTGCCATTCTGTTGTACGGAAATAGTCATTCAGATGTCTAACCTCTATTAAAATTCAACATCAGACACATGACGTCATGCAAAAACCACTGCAGCAGTGGGTGGGTCTGAGTTCTAAAGCAGTCAGAGACCTCAGTACCAGCTAAAACATTCTCAAAAAAGGGAGGGAAGCATGTCTTGCAGGAGCAAGATCATGGGTTGATGGTTCTGCCAGGAAGAACCCATATACCTTCACTCCAGGAGACGCTCAGAGTAGAGTAGATTGTCTCAGTGGTTACCTCCTGTGAAATTCCATGTGGAGATATTTCAGGCAAGTCCAACTGGAAGATACAAGGGAGGCCCCAGGGAAGAGCCAGAACATGCGGAATAGGCTGCGAACATAGTGGGATTCCGCTGGAACCACTGGAAGGTGTGGCCGGGGCAACGCACATTTTGCCTACTCTGTTTAGTCTGTTGCCACCGCAAATTGTTCCCAGATAAGTTACTGAGAATGGATGCACGGATGATAAGCTGGGAAAGAATTCACCCAAAGGTGAATCTCTTTAGAGTCAAATGTGTGCTGTCAGGAAACAGCAGGAAATTCTATTCAAAGTACGGTCTGTAGTAAGGAACAGAGCTAAAAAAACCTGCTAGCTAGCGAGACAAGCTGCAGCAGAGTTCACTTTTGGTCCACTTGGTCTCCAACTCATTTCAACCCTGATCTCCCATCTAATGCAAACATTCAAAGGTGGTTAGAATCAGAAATGTTCTGTTTGTGTACATCTACCCTCAAGCAGAACTATTGTCATATGCAGTTAACACAACTATCCCTAATCCTCAAAGTGATTGTTCCAGACTGTAAAGCTACTGTATTGTGCTTCGCAATGAGATCAAGGGGATTAACACAGCGTCCACCAACCAAATGGTTTTAATAGATGTATTCTATCCTCTTTGCCTGAATGCCTTATATTAAGTGATGCATGTGTCAATGCATTTAATTTGCTTGCTGTTACACACTCTTATCACATTCTTTGTCCTTACATGTCCAGCAAACCTTTTATTCATGCTGAGACACTTCTAGAAAGACACAGCAGGTATTTTGTCACTGATGGAACCCTTTCTGCAGCTAGAAAGTGGATAAAACCATTACAGACCCGTCTTAGCCTGGCGGTTGTGCAGGGGCTGCTGTGCTGATAAGATGCCTGAGCTGACTTTGACATTAATTGTCACCCAAGATTTAAGAAAGAATGGAAAGAGGTGGGGTAAGAGTTAGAGAGGGAGCAATGTCATCTGGATGAGATCTGGCATAGAGCATATGCAGCACAGGTGGTCTGGTATAATTTACAGTGTTGTCATGGAGGAGCGGGTTATAAGCAACTGTTTTGCCTAGCAACATTCACGGGAAGGTGGAAGGGGAAAATGTAGTGCTGGCAGGTAGGGAGAATATTTTAATACCGTGAGACATCAACAGTTTATGTTTTCCATCGGTAGTTCCAGCCCTTTCTGAACCCAACAGTCGCATGCCAAATAAAAGCTATCTGGGTTTATGATTTTAGATGATGTACTGTCACTGCTAAAATATAAATGAGCAGGGTTGGACGTTAAATTTCAGATTAGACTAACTTTCATTTGTGATACATACTACAGCACACAAAATATGACGAAATTGAGCCAAAGAGTCTATTTTGCTGCTCCTATCGGTAAGGGGTGATCAGAGTAATTGGGAGTTCATCTTGAAGGCGCTAGAAGGAAGACCATGAGGTTATCCAAATCTGAGGAATTTATACCCCTGAGAGCTTGAATGTGCTAAGGACAATTCACATGTCCAGTTCCATACTTAGGTCAGGTAATGACAATTGAGTCATTTCCATGACCACTGGGGAAACGCTAGATGTTGAAAAAGACCGTGAGATGTAGCTGAAGGCTCTGGAAATATACTAAATATAGTATGTGAACCTCAAGTTCATATTTGTTTTGTTTTTAAAGAATTCATCCTCTCCCTCTTTAGACAAATGAGCCATCTCCACGACAACTGTGCAAAATCCATTCACTGATGAAAAAATCCTTGTAAGTGGACCTTGAGTTTTGATTATTTTGTCAAAAGAATATTTCCAAGGTTGAGAATTAACTTTCACACTCATGAATTCCATTGTTTGAGTTGACCCCACGACTTTTCATCTGGTGCAACCATCAGGCCCAAACCTCCATTTGTAACTGACAGATTACCATGATTTATCATCTCATTTTGGTGCTTTAGAACTCATCCTGTAACAATAATACCAAATTGTATGTAGCAATGGTATGATCTAATTGTAGATGTAGATATTTTGTTTTGGATCAAAGTGTTGGATGGACAGACTGACTGAGTGAACTATATCATCGCTTTCAGAGTCCTTCTTATGTACAGATTGAATATGATCTTGTAAGTAAATGCATTTGTAAAAGCCCACTGCTTACCCAGTTTTGTAGATAGTGAGGAAATGATGAAACAATCAATCTAGTTTTGTCATCTTTCATACTTAAAACTGGACCCACCAAACGGTACTCATCTGTTGTCTTGTTGCCACTTTTTACAAATGACCTGTCTCAGTCAAACAGGTATTTATACATTGATGATCCAAAACTAAACAGTTAAACTTTACTACTAAAAATATCCATCTACTGTTTCCACTAAATATCTAATTAATTTTTCTTGCAAATACATGTAAATTCACCAGAAATTTGACTCTGTTACCGTGTTACTAAACAGGAAGCTTTATCGGGATTCATTTGTAAAACAGTAAGAGTTCCAGCACGCACTAGGTACACTGTTTTTAAACTAGGAAGAAAGATTTAAAAGGCTTGTGTCAGCCTAAATAATTAATCTAAATCTAACATAATCCAGTGATTAATTCATTTTACTTTATCAGATCATCCATAAGGCTTGGCCGGCGTAGCAACATTTGGCAATGCCAGGATCCCTGGAAAAATAGGTTCTTTGGACAGATTTAAAAAGAACTCTTGTAAAGTTTGAAGTGTGAGGATATCAATATCTGAGATTTGTCATCATGAAATGTGAAGCACATCGTACACCGGCTCTGGTTTCTTCTAGTGGTGATGACAACAGGGATACAGCATGTTTTGCTTCATGTTTTATATTATTGGAAAGGTCTGCCTAGGGCAGTAAATTTAATGCGGTTATGCCCAGAAATGGTGTAATTGTTAAGTATTCGCTATCTTGATGTTAATAAAACATCTTTGATAATAACGGGATGAAACCCAAACTGAGATCCTCCTGACCTTGAGGCTTTGAAAGCGCGCGTAAGCACATACTAGACATGTTATGCAAGAACAGAATTACACTTTCACCTAATATTTGTGAAAACGGAGGCACCAGTTGGTTAAGTAAGGGGTATCAAACACTGTGTTCACAAAGCACCTTGTTGCTCATTTATGATAAGTGATACTTTTGTGCTTTCAGCTTGAACTGGACACCAAGGGACAACTATGTATCATGGAAACCACCAAATGCACAGTACATAAGGTGAATGCAGCCATAGACACTTTGTTGACATTCACTTCTTTGAACTTGTTCTTTATTTTCTTCTCACCACATACAGGAGGGAAGAAAATTTAAGGCAGGCACGCTCAGCTGCAGTTAATAATTGTCTAGTTCTTGGCCAGATACTGTATCAGTCATGACTAAAATAGACATTCACTCATTTAACAGTTTCAAAGACCTGGGTGAGACTGATATCTGGATGAAAGGTACTTGCACATACTCCTGTATTTTATGCAGGACTGTTTGGCTGTTTGGACTCTTACCTCACACGACTGGATGCAATGGATGTGTTGAGGGTCAGGGTACCACTTCATCATTCCTGTGCAGACTATGCTCTGGAAAATAAAGTACAGAAGAAGTGGTTGAGCAACGCAGTCACAGGAAATGGATAACCACTGTGTTTGCCATGGAAAACAATATTCACTCAGTCACAAAAGCATTTTCATAGGTGTTTTTGTATGCTTGAGTCTCCAAAGTAGTTGAGAAACATTGAATTAAACACCTCATTAAGTACCCATACTGTAGACGAGGAGGATAATGTCAAACTCCTCACGGACCACACCAGTGAGTTTCCAAATTAAAATTAAACAGATACTAACAGACCTAGTGGTGAGATTGTTGCACCAAATACTACTCCACAAGGTCCGTGAGTGGCTCAGATCTAAGGAGGATATCTTCTGCGAGCACAAATGTTCTAAACAAAGTTCATGGCAATACATTGATTGGATTGTTAAAGAATATTATGTAAAAAGTTGACATTTTGGCCTGATGGTGGTGTGGAGGAAAAAAGCTCATGGATGGTTATTTCGTATAGGTTAGTGTGAATGAATGTGCACTGTAAATATTATGGGATTGTGCCCAGAATTTCTGTGAGAATACGCACTGTAAAGACAAGAGAAAAGGTCAAAGAGGTCACCAAAAGCACACATTCTCAGGAACCGTGAATATCCACAGCATGTACATGTGCGCATTATTAAATTTTGCCATCCTGAGACAAGAGGAAACATCATAGTGTAGAAATGGAAAGGAGTCAACATGAAGTGCTAAGGCGAAAGTAAGATACACCGTGTCCCGTGTATGCTTATATTTTAGTATGTTAATGACAAAACAATGAATTACATTCATAATACTGTAGACTAAATACAATTATGGTACCTGTTCGCCAATGGCCCACTAGCACTTGGCCTCCCTTACCATGAACAAGACTACATCTTGCACTCATTCTGATTGCAGGCCATGTAGATAGCCTATTGTTTTCATGGACATATGCAATACATTATAACAATTTCAAGCTTTTGCTGCCTTTTTGCAGTGTTTGTTACGCATGGAAACCTTGTGATGGAAAAAATAATAGTTGTTTTATACAACTTAAGTGGATGCAAAACTCAAAAGTCTGTGGTGAAATTTGAGTGAGGCTGTGGTCCTCTGTCATTTATTTGACCCCGGGAATTTACAAGGTGGTTAGCAGATAGCTGATTGACTAACAAATATGGACAGAGAAAGTGGATCCTCCCCTGTGATTTCCTGTGCTGCCTGACCCAGTGAGGGCGACCTGATTCTGAAGTATCTGACATAACACAATGCCTTGAAATCACAAGGCAGTGTCAGAGATATGGCGTAAGTAACCAGACCTCCATCCAACTATTTGACCTTGGCAAGGGTGGATTAACTGGCTGGCTGACTGACCACCCAAAAGTAAGGTGAAACTGGAGCAGTGTTTGCGACAGCGTTAATGTAGAAGCGATTCCTGAGATATGATATTGGGTAACTTGACCCACCTTTAAAGCAAAAAAACAGCGCTCTAACTCGGACCCAAGAGCTGACATTCCTACAAGCTTTTTCATGGTGACTTGTATACACTGTGTGTGTGAGAGATGTGTGTATTTCCTAAAAGGCTTGACGTCAACTGGAACCTTTACTCTTGCTATCTGCCTGTGATTTCCAGGAATGCAAAAAGACTTGAATTATAAGGAACGCACATTCACATAAGGCGGATTTTGTTGTATGATAGTGTGTGATTAGCTGGTGCAGCTGGGAATTAAAACTGTTTTCCTAGTGAATTTAAAAGATACTGTCCTGCCAGTGGTTCAGTCAAAAATCTGATATGAAACACATTTGCACATATGATGCTCATTGATGCGCGTGTGGAGCGAAGGCTGGCCCGTGTGGTCCGATCCAAGAGAAGAGCTTCTGTAGCTCAAATTGCTGAAACGGTGAATGCTGGTTCTGATAGAAAGGTGTCAGAACACACAGAGCACCGCAGATTGTTGCATATGGGGACGCTCAGGGTGCCCATGCTGTCTGAATGTTACGGCTGTTCAGTGTGTATATATAACTACCTGCTTACAAGCTGTGTAACTATCACAGTATATATAAATTAAGTCTAAAATCATTCATCTAAAATCAACATTTCATTTATTTTATAATTACTGTACACCTGCATACCACAGTATTTATTCTATATATATATATTAGAAAATATACCTATATTTTAACTTTTCTCTTTTACTTTTTTTTTTGTTTAAGGAGGATGGAGGGAGCCTGAGAATTAAGAATCATATTGCAAACGACTGCTTCACTGTAATTGTTGTCCATATGACAATAAAGAACTTGACTAAATAGGATTTTTTATCCACTTTGGCTCCTTCTGACATTAGAATGTGGTAATAATTTATTTCCAATATAAAAAGAGGTATAAAGAGGCATGAGTCCACAGGGATGCCTTGTAGTGCATTTCAATTTAAGTCATTTAGTCTTTTTTATAGGCAAAGCACTTTTTGCTAATTTTAAAATTAAGATTCTGTGCATTTAAGTTGGCACTAAGGCTCATAAAAACATAAACTGGCAGAGATATTATTATTATTTTCAAAACAGGTAACTAACAAAGTGAGGAGATGTGAACTCAAATATGTATGGCAGCAAATCCTCCAGAATCCATGGTTTTTTTGTATGTCGACTGTCCCACAAATTAGTCATTGCCTAAAAACCCCAATGAACTTAGCCTTATCGGTAAAGGTGAGACAGTCTGGAGCAGTAGCTCGGTGTGCTTTGTGCTGTTGTTCAGACCACCAGATGTTTGGATGCATTATTCAATGGGTGTTTTTGTGTAAAAATCCCTGCGCTGTTCTTCAGCGGATCGGCTTTCACGCCGCCCTGGACTGGTTGCATGGCAGCGAGCGAGCAAAACAACAACTGATCTACAAATCCTGCCAAGAGTTTCCAAATGGTAGCAAAACCACAATCCCTTGCTCAGTTGCGGTTATTTAAACCAATCAAGCTATCTAATTTTTCACCCCATCATGCCTCATCATGCAACATGAAACAGCTTAGCAACAGGTGCAACCAGCTCTGCAAGATGATCTGTTCAGCACCCCTCCACTAAGCTTTGTATTTGTTGAACTGGATCAAATGGACATTGACTGAAGCATATTACTGTAGTTAATACCAGTTTGTGTACACCAATTTTGGCCAATATGGATTTTTCAAAACGGACTCAGTTAAACTGCTCTTTAAGCTGCCAATAATAAACAGTGTGAATTTGAACATATCCGATACCAGCACAATGGTCATGCCAAAAAGTTAAAATAACAAGGATTTGTGGTTTATTCCAAAGTAACGTACTTGAAAATTCATCTGAAACAGGATAATAAGTAAAAATAATCTTTTTACAGAAAGCCTGTATTACAAACTGGAGTTTGAAAGATGGTATACCATAGTCTGGGTGAATAGCCGATTCTGATTGGCTGCAGGGTGTCCATTAATCCCTGACAATGGACGCCTGCAAAGTAGTTCCAGTGAAACTGTCTCTTCGCCATTCTAAATAGATGCGCTGGCTACATAGCAAAGCATCAGCCTAATGAGTAACCATAGCAACAGAGATGCAGTCAAAGCCTCCGTTTGAACAGTTTATCTGAATATCTGAGTGTAGTCCTTGAGGGCCTCCTCCTCTGAACACCACAGGATGGTGACTGTAACACAGGAGCAGTAAGAAGTACACCGGCCGTCTAAACTTACTCATACTTTGTATCATACATGCGATCTCACATCCCAGTCGCTATTCAACTAGCTTCTTCAGGACAGACAGCCCATCATTTGTTTGTGAAAATCTTAATTTTGATTTGGTGACAATGACATGGCTATCTAGATAGTCTTGTTGTTTAACATACTGTCAAATTATACAGTGCTTTTGGATCAGGGTGACGGTCATGATATCTCGGCCCCTGTAGATTCAAAATTTGACCATTCATTTTTAACCTCTCTCTCAAGTCTCCAAACGTTATGGAAGTGAAATACTGGTACTAAGATAAAACAGTGGTTGTCTGGGATGCAGTAGATGAATCTGAAGACGAATGGTACGGTTTGTGTATAGTGTGGTTCATGTAAAGTACATGAAAAAAAAAATCAGTACGAACCTTTAAAGCAGGGCTTTACAGACTGACAGCATTTAACATGCGGTCGTAAAAGGCCAAAAGCATGTCAGCAAACAACCAGTCAGCAGAGAAAGCCTGCGTGTAGAGCTTGAGAGCAGAAGATTTGTTGCTACATTATGTGTCTTCCTGTCCATGTTCGTGTATGTGTGGCAATGTTACTTGTGAAACTGTAATAGCAAACATTCCACTTGGCTGGCTGCTGTTTTTATTTTTCAATTTGTGGCATGAATGTGATTTTTAGTGGCAGTTAGTTGTGTTTTTGAAAGTTTTTTTTTTGTCATTTAAGCCTTTATTATTATTATATAGTTGACAGCTGAAGGGGCCAGTCGGAGTTGAACCTGTGCTGCTGTCATAAAGACTCAGCTTTAACGGTACACTCTCTGAACAGTTTACATAATAT